>JAECUM010013311.1:0-26798 GCA_016617855.1 Megalonaias nervosa | reverse complement strand
ACGTTATTGACCTTAAGATTTCCTTTTCGTAGGAAGGCTTATTTTTCATAAATAAGGTCTCGAACAAAAATGGTCTGTTCACCCCCTCTGCTGCTTGTACAGTGTACTATATACTATTAGTGCTAAGTAACACACACACACACACACACACACACACACACACACACACACACACATTAAATTGGGGCCCTGTAAAATTTAAGATTTAATTCAATACAGACGTCTTTATTCTGATAATCTTGTGGATCTCCTAATAATTAAAATAAACAGAATGACAACCTATCAAAAAAAGTGGTGGTGTTATCTCTGTTGAAAGATGAGACACATTTTACGATTCTTTCATAGAAACAAATCATATATTGGTGTATGTGTTAATTACTATCTTTGTATTCATCCATGACTCTTGAAACAAAATGTTTTTATTAATATAACGTGAAGAAAGCACGATTTGTTTCCTGTTCTATTCTTCTTCATTTAAATAACTCACAGAGTTCATTATTTCCGGGCATCTGCTCGTTTGGCACGTTATTTAAACGAGCAGAAAGGGGCGCGACTCATAACGTTGTTTTGAAAATATCCAGATGGCTGAAGTTTCAAAGAGTTTGTTGTATGAAAATGATTGAAACTTTCCGACCTGATTCTTTGTTTGTGGCCAGTCTGTTTTTCTATGCAATTATTTTGCTGACAAGAAGATCTGTTTCGGAGCCAGCGGAAAATATTTGTGAGTGCAAACAAATAATCGTTCCTTATGTATTATATATTTTCGAGGCTGGTGACGATAATCTTCAGGCACTTCTACAATGTAGGGCATCGACCCTGATATTTATAATTGTAGGGCGATACTTCAGATTACTTTACTTGCATTTTCTAAAATGAAAAAGTCAAAAAAGCTTGTTCTGGAAATAAATTTATATTGTTTTAAAAACTCCAGCCGCTGAGTTTATGAAAGGCTGAAATAAGGAACGCTGTATTATCGCGGTACTTAATGTTCTTATCGGTACATATTAAAATTGTTTTGATATTGCTGCTTACTTATAATTTGTTAAGCTTCAGTGACTTTCCCTCTTTCTATTCCTATAAAAAATCGTTGTCAATCGAAGCGCATAAATGTATATAAAACAGCATATGGTGGCTGACCCAAATTAACGTACCATGGGGGGAACAACTCTGTATTATCGCGGTACTCGTCTAACGCACAGGGGTTTGTTACAAATAAAATTAGGAGCCTAACCTGTAATAATATTATTACAAGTTAGGCTCCTAATTTTATTTGTAACAAACCCCAGTGGACTAACGTACGTAAGGTAGCACGCGGGTATTATAAATAAAAACATAAAATACAACTTTACCAATGAGAAGAAATGTCCACACTTGTACTGATGTAATATTTCCACAATAAACGAACAGATCCAATGATAAAATTGAACACAAATGTAATTTAAGTAAATCCATGAATAACATTACAAATTAAAAGCAATTATTATATAACTTAATATGAATTTTAAATGCAATGTGGGGAAGGAAATGTAAATATATAACAATTATTATTATTATTATTATTGAAATATTACTGATTCAAGAATGTTTAACTGTTATTTTATTCTTATTTACGTACAAAAAGTATGATCATCAGCAACATTTTGTTAATTTTGGCCCATATTGGCTACTATGAAATGAAATTGCAACCTTAAGTTTGTAAGGACATGTATGTCGCCATCAATATATGACCTATAATTATCAAACATCAGATGAGACACTGAATATATTTCGTAATCAAAGCCAATGTAGGTATAGTGACTGGAATTCATGATGATCAATGTAATTTCTTGCACTTTACCAAAAAGTGATGTTCATTCATTTTCATTGTAAATTTATAAAAAATGTTGACAAATTAGAGGAAATTGTGCTGTAAGATATTTGTGTCCATACTTGCTACAGCTTTACATATGTAAACAACCTCTAGATGGCGTGTGTCCAAAATTAATCAGAAAATCTCGTTTGTCACAATAATATAGAGCCTGCGATAATACAGTGTTGGAGTATACGTTTTACGTTGTAGGACTAAGGTTATGGCCTAATGCCTTCATGGGCGGAAATAGCAGCTAGAGATTGAGGTTCATATATGGGATAGTGTTTTAAAAGTTACCAACAATAAAGAACAACAGAATAAAGACATCTGTTTAGGGATAATGGGTCAAGTTTAAAATTTCATCTCAGATTCATAAGTATGGTATTTTTGAGAGGGTCAAGGGATCAGAAATAACAAATTAGCAAATAAAATATACACCTTTTCATGGTTTTTGCTCATAGCCGGTGCAAAGGGCTTATTTTTATTGCCTGCAAAAATAAATTTTTCTGCAAAAAGTGAGCATTTTTTGTACAGTGTATATATTGAATACAAATCCAGTAATGGAATGTTTTTATGGGGTTAATTCATGAAACAGTCACTAGAGAACATAACCAGACTGTTCTTGAGGCATAATTTACAAATGTATGTGGTACATAAAAGGAAATTTTGGGAATTGTGCCATGGCCAATCCAGAATTTGCAGCTTTATTTACTCAGAATTTAAAATTATGAGTATGTCCAATCCAAAAACCAAATTATGTGAAAAGCTTGTCTTTGTTCATGTTTTATTCATGTGAAAGTGAAAACAAAAGGAATTAGTAAAATTACTTTTCAAATAAATCTATAATGACAATGCAACAAGACAATCCAGTATTTATTCCTTATAAATGCCTACCAGTATGAAATTCTTTTAGACTAATTCATCTTAAAATATTGTTTTTATGAATGTAGGTTTACATAAAATATTTATTTTTCTCATTTTCCTATGAAAAGTTAAATACAGTACTTTGTATACTTTTTACTTTTATTTACTTATTTATTTATTTATTTATTTATATATATATTTTGTTGTTGCTCTATTGCATAGTTTGATTGTTCTGGTATTTTTTGTCATAAACATAATGACTTATTTTTTGAACAGTGTAAAATAATGATAAAATCACAGACAAATGAAGATGTTTATGCAGGGGGTATGGATGCTACAACAGCCTGAGCTGTGTTGTAGCCCTAAAAAGGTTTTAAAAAATATTACAAGGAGGAATGTCTTATTCTTCCAACAGAAAACAATTACATCTCATCTATGAAGATACAAGTATAAATTTGTATTAATCTCTTCTACTTTTACATTAATTTCATATCCAAAGATATCAAGCAGGTTTGATACTATTTTGTAGCAGTAATAATAAAAACAAACTGCTGGTTACTGGTAGCAGTAGCAACAATATTTATAATCAGTGAGTATATAGTTGCTACCAAAGGAGTCTGATGTTTTATCAGTGAAGTACCTTACAATAAATCACCTTATATGTACTATAAATATATATGTATGTATTTATATTACATATAAGGTGATTTCATGTTGTCACAGGTTTCATTGTACTTTATTGATGAAACATCATACTTTGTGGTTGCTGCCCCTACCAGCTGCCTAAGGGAGAGAACTAATGCATTTCTGGTTAAAGATGAGACAGGGGGTATGTTATAATACAGCTCTAGTCCCACGAAATGAAGATTAGTACCAAAAAGATCTTGACACATTCCATATTTAGATAAATCCTCTCATGAATGAAACCCTCCCAGATCCACACATTTTGTGGATTTTTCAGGAAAATTGTCTCTGATTTTTGTCAAATTCTTACCAATAGCATGTAGTTTAAAAGAAAAGCCAAATGGTTTCCTTTGCACAAATTATGATGTAAAATTTTCCCGCTATTCATGAAATTATCCAATCAAAGTTAAAAGAATGGGAGCCTCCTAAAGAGGGGTACCCTCTCTGTCAAAAAATAGTAAGATGGTGGCACTTGGCCTGACTGAAGCACCCACTAGTTACATTGTTATTGCTACATTTTATGATCATTGTCAACAGCTCAAACAGATGTCAGGAGCTCTTGGCCCATTCAAGTCCTACATTGTAAGACACCACTCCCAGATATTTTTGTTTATGGGGTCGCCCAAGAACATAAATATCAGGGTTGATGACTTGCATTGTAAGACTAGGCCCATTCCAGAGTTGGCCCATAACAAAGTCAATGCTTTACAGATTAGCTTAATACAGTTTAATTTAGAAATCATGACTGTCACAGTCGGCCGATGACAAAGTCAGCCCATTACAAATCAGTGATATGACTTATAAATAAACTGACATTTATTGTAAGGACCAAAATTGAAATTCAGCCTTTGATCAAAGAGAATTCAAAACTTTTGTCTTTATTTTATCAATTGAATAACAACTATTTTCAGGATATCAATTGTTCTTGGAAATTTTAGTTGCATGTATTTAATATTTAAATAAATTATTACAATTTTTTGAAGGCAGGTGCTAGTTTTGATAGGATTGTCACCTGGTTAAAGATTAATAAAGCAGAAATAATAAATAAGGTAATAAATATCCTTCTTCTTTCACCTTTGGCAGGCTAAGATCCTGGAATTTTCAAACATTGGCTTGCATTATTGTTTATTTAGAAAATTTTAAAAACACAGTGTCTCTGCTAAAAATTCTCCTGGTTATTCAGTAATTTGTAGAAGTTCAGAAGGAGAATTTAATTAACATATTCTCATCATTTCATCCTATTGCTCTGTGCTCTTTGTTGTTTATTCTATGTTACTATGGAATCCTTAACTACAGTGCTCAGCATGGTCTTGTAGGTGCATTTACTCACATTCAATTAAATATTAATTGTTGTTCACCATTTTAAGGTATGTGTCGACAATTTGTAAAAAATTACACTTATATCTGAAATAGTCGATACTGATTGTCAACATGACTGGTATGGTGTGCACTTTGACTGAACATTAACAATTATACACAGATGCAGTAAATATAAAGAAACATTCAAAGATTTTAAAACATATTACATGATTGCTGACAAAGGACATTACATCCACATTACTAAATATATAAATCAGTGGGCTGACTCTACTTGGGGCTGAGTAGTCCCATAATCACTTGAACAGTAGCTATGCTCAAGTTATTTTGACAATAGCATTTCAAGGAGTAATATTGACTTTTTTGGATTTAATGGGATCTCATTATTACATATGTATATTTTTTCTCCAGAATCCCTATGATATGCCAGGAGCTGATGAAAATTTCAAATCTAAAAGTAGCATGGAGTCAGATTTTCAGAAAATTCAAAATCAACATTTTTTTGCAAACAAGGGGGTAATTTTAATACATGTCAAGCTAGAAACATTTCTTATAATAATGTTGCACTGGCCAATTATATACTGTAAACATCCCATGACTGTGCAAGCTTCTAACTTGGATTTTAACCCTTTGAACCAACAAGGCATACAACTCTTACTGCCCTAAAATGTCCTGTTTTCATGTCTAGGTCGATGGCTGATTAAGGTATTTAGATACAGTACTTTTACCCTTAGGGGTACAAGAGTTTGAGAAGAAAACACACTTTGGTGTCAGAACTGGAGGTCAGATTACTTCAGAAAGAGACACAGCAACAAGAAGCATCATCAAATTTTTTGACATTTGTCTCTGAATATGTTATGTCTTTGCTTTTATTTCTGTGGCTGTTTGAAATTTTAACAACCAAGATACATTAAACTCATATTGCAGTTACGATACATTCCCATCAAAGCCATAGCCCATGTACACCACTTATCACATTCAAATGGTTACGCCTAAATATTATTTCTCCTAAATTACGAATCACGAAAGACAGAAGAGGACAGGCAGCATATCACAAACTAGAATCAGTAACTGAAAAACTTTGCATAAGTTGAAGTGGTCTGTATGGAAATACATGTGAGAAGACACTAATTGGTCTATATGGAAATACATGTGAGAAGACACTAATTGGTCTACATGGAAATACATGTGAGAAGACACTGAGTGGTCTGTATGGAAATACATGTGAGAAAACACTAAGTGGTCTATATGGAAATACATGTGAGAAGACACTAATTGGTCTATACGGAAATACATGTGAGAAGACACTAATTGGTTTATATGGAAATACATGTGAGAAGACACTAATTGGTCTATACGGAAATACATATGAGAAGACACTAATTGGTCTATAGGGAAATACATGTGAGAAGACACTAATTGGTCTATATGGAAATACATGTGAGAAGACACTAATTGGTCTATATGGAAATACATGCGAGAAGACACTAATTGGTCTATATGGAAATACATGTGAGAAGACACTAATCCACATTTTTGTGAACATTTAGCATTTGCATTGCTGTTTGGAATTGAAAGCAAAAACAAAAAAACCCCTAAAAAGACAAATGAAGCACAAGTGTGTGGTTATAGTTAAATTAAAAGAGAATTTAGCATGGTTGGCAGGTGTCACTTATGTTGAATAGGATTTTGGAGAAAAAAAAATGTCTGTTAAAAGTTAATTGTTTTCTTTTTATAAAAAAAGCTTTATTTGTATGCTAGATTTTTGACGGATAGCTGCAGAAATTAAAAAATCTTGGTCCATGCTAACTTTGACTATGAAAATTACATTTATTCCATCTTCTGGATGAGTGCAAAGGTGATATGTATGTTATCTGTAAGTGCCTTCAGTACTGAATGCTGTTCATTGTTATCTTAATTGATAAATATGATAAAGAATCAATATTTTGTGTTTGTTTTCACCATAGAATAAATTTAATTTTCTTGAGTGTCACTTAAAGTATCAGCTTATTTCCATTTGGAAAATACAGTCTGACAGGATTTGTTTTGGATAATATTGTTGAAATGAAAACATCTTCCGGTGCAACAGCTGTGATACAAAAACCCATCCTGAGTTAGTGAATGCTATATGGGTTATATTTTCTGTGCGGATTCAAGTACATAGTTAGACGAGATCATGGGACAGTACTTACAGATTCAAGGTTCCTAAGTTTAAATACATTTTAAAATGAAAATGTAAAAGGAAATGTATCCACTGTGATGTAAAAATTAAACCCTACAGTGTAAGACATCAACCCTGATATGTATGATGTGGTGGCTCTCCGGGCTGTCCATCAAGTTCAGTGATGAAGAGCCTTGGACTCTTTGCTCATGGACCTTGGAAGTCCTCAGTCTGTTTCTTAGAGTCTCTGGCATAAACTTGTGTGCTCCTCATTTTCAAAAGGAGAGAAAATAAAATATAAGAGTATCAGAACATTTGAATTTTTGTATTACGTATCTGTATTAAATTCTCAGCCTCATAAAATTAGATTAGAGGGAAACTGTTTTTCAGTAATAGTCCCAAAAACATATCATACTGCACTCTACCATCTAAAAACAGTTTTTCAAATCATTTTCTTTACTTTTCTGTTCTTTATCTTAACAAATATATGTAAAGCATTTTGGTTATCAACATTTTTAATTCAGGATACTCCTCCATTATCATGATCAATTTATTCACAGTTTCAATGCAAGGGACTGCTGCTTGGTAGTCATTATTTTTTCACAACAAGAGTTTTTGCAACACCAGCGCATACAGAATTGTCCATCTTTTTTTTGCATAGGATGACAACAATTAAACGACCAGGGTTAAATTCATGATGGCTAAAGGCATGTTAATATCTGCATGTTAATATTTCCATATTAGTGAATATATATATTGATGGAGATATATTGATGGAGCAGTCTCCATCTCTTGTCACCTGCAATACTTATTAGAAGCAGTTGCCAAGACATCAAGAGGGGCCCCGAGTGGCTGAGTGGTCTAAAGTGCTCACTTCACTGACAGTGTTAGTAAGTTACTAGAATTTGTTGCTAAATGGGTTTGATTGAATTATTGGAAAATAACACCAGTTTTGAATTGCATTGAGGTATGTCACTGGTCTGGAGGAGGATTTGTGAGGTATGTCACAGGTCTTCTGGACAATTTGTGACTTCCTTATGAGTATCTTCATGCATTTTGTCTGACGCTAATCTCATATTGCACCAGATAAAATTTATTGATACACAGTTTTTCTGGCA
This sequence comes from Megalonaias nervosa, assembly GCA_016617855.1. NCBI lineage: Eukaryota > Metazoa > Mollusca > Bivalvia > Unionida > Unionidae > Megalonaias > Megalonaias nervosa. The sequence goes on along the minus strand of JAECUM010013311.1, from coordinate 18,805 downwards.
TAATCCAAAGATCAAACTAAAAATGGCTGGCAAAATTACCAATGACAGGTTTGTCATGCATCCTTGAATGCACATCATGAAAATACATCTTTTGCAAATATTTTTATTATGTGCAAAGTATAAATGACATTGAAACAAGCTGTCATCTCTGCAGTCAAGGGGCTAATCAGACTTTCCAATCAGCTGATTGTTATGGCTATATTATCTTGAACTAAGTAAAAGAAAAAAAGCAAAACCAATAAGTTTAGTAACATCAACAAATAAATTTACTGCTCTGTGTTACAAAGTGAAGGTTTAAGAGGAACTTACAGTATTGTGAAGTAAATCCCAAATAATCATAAGTGTTCTATCAGAAGCCCAAAAGGAAAGAATATTCCAAATGGATTCCAATAATCTTGAATGTGCTGATGTACCAAAAGTCTTGACTAGGTTGTTGTAACAGTAGTCTTGATGTATCACTGAGATAATCGAGAATGTCTTTGAATGAATTCTTGACAATCCCAAATTAGTGTTTTAGACCAAAACAAATAACTGAACACTTTTGTAATATAACAAATAATTTAAAAAAACAGTTCTTCTCAAGTTATATCTGAGCTCAACAGTAAATATTTCCACAGAATGATCTTAAGATTCGAATGAAATTATTTTGTTTATCTTAACTTTATATACAAGCCTAAGACAGTACAATACACTGACCAGAATGTGAGTTAAATGTTCTTCCAGAACATTCAGAGCTTGTATACAGGACTAGACCTTGAACTCGCATATCAGTAAACAAGTTAAAAAAAAATAATAAGAGTCAGGTGGGCCACTACTACTCTACACTCGGGGGCCCCGAGTGGCCGAGTGGTCTAAAGCGCTGATCGTTACGGATCACTGCCATCTCACCTCTGTCTGCGTGAGTTCGAGTCCAGGCTCGGCTAACGTGGGTATGTGAGAAAGCCTGTCAGTAGCTTCTCGTGGGTCGGTGGTTCTTCCCGGGGTTTTCCAGGGTTCTTCCTCCACCATTAATACTGGCCGCCATGTATAGCCTATCTTGTGCTGAAAAATGGCGTTAGACCCTATAACAACAACAACAACAACAACTACTCTACACTCAATCACTGACAAAGGTCAAGCACACAAAGTAAATATACCTAGCACAATACAAAATAATTGTGCCCACTGATATATTCAAACTGGCCTCTAATACAGATAGCATATTTCCTAGGAAAGTTATCCATATGTACATAACTTATATCTGGTTTTGGTTAGTTTTGGTCCATGTATGCTGTATCATTTGTTAGATCCTTGTCCATTTAGTATAGTTGTTAGCAATTAATAAAGCAGTTTACTACTGGCACTGTCATATATCTATCTATCTAACTATATATATATATATATATATATATATATAAACTTGATAAAATTAAAGGCTAAAATTAGATATAAAAAAACATCATTACTATTGGTATTAATGAGAGAAATCATTTTTATGACATTACTGATTGTGGGTCAGAACATTGGTACAAACAGTATGTCAGTGGCTGATGGTTATGATGATTGGTCCCATACATATTCGGGTTTTAGGAATCCTTGAACTAATATGGTTATCTGGAATACCTCTGCACTTAGATGGCAAGTCTAATTCCTCTTCTATTAATTCCATTTTTTTCCTCACAGGGTCTACTAATTACCATTAAATAATCTGTTGAATTCTTTTTGTCCATGGTCAGAACTGTCTGAGTCCATGGCCAGTACTGTTTGAAAATTATAAAATAAATGTTACAGAGAACAGATTCAATTCATTTAAACAGAACATAATAAATGTTACAGAGAACATATTGTTGGTCAGGAGAAAGGATGGCTGTAACAGAGAACTTAAGATTCAGCTGATTCAAACAGAACAGGGATTTATGATAGATGTCATGGCATCAGCAGTCCTTCATTTTCAGAGTTTGTTTGCTGTGTACTGTATGCTGTGTGCATGATGTATACTACATGCTGTGTAATGTGTGCTTGTTGTGTAATATGTGCTGGGTGTTTGCTTTGTACTGTATGATGTGTACTTTGTGCTTGTTGTGTGCTGGGTGTTTGATGTATACTATATGTTGGTGTTTGCTGTGTTTACTGTATGATGTTTACTGTGTTGTGTGCTGGGTGTTTTCGCTGTGTACTATGTGCTGGGTGTTTGCTGCGTTCTGTATGCTGGGTGCTTGCTGAATTAAGCTATTTATATTATCAGTAAAATTATATACAAGCAAAAGTTTTCCTTTTCAGAGTTAAAGTTCTTGAAGATGAAGGTACAAAGAAAGAAAATAATTAGAAAATGCAAAAGAATGCACACACATGTTACCTAGTGGTTTTGTTAAATGCATATAATTTAGTTTTCTCATTCCAGATCAAAGTCCAAAGCTTGAATATGGTGGAGTCCTCAAGCAGGAATGGAAATATGGAGATAGAGATGAGATTGACCTGCATCTCTCCACTGTCATAAAGGTTACTATAAATTAACTAGGTGTTTATTTGTGAAACACAGACCACATCACTTCCATGTTTCTTCACCAACACAACCCACCACACATCCCACCAGCATCTGGAGTATGTCCCCATTGGAATGAGGATTAACCTGTGTGACCATTATGGTTGCATATTGGATGTCATGTTTTTATAAGCGTATATAGTTTGTCTTTCTCTGCATTATAAATTCATATACATAGTGGTCTTCCCATAAAATATTGATAGAATAGTACTGGGTTTCCTGAAAAAAGCATTATTTTAGCACCAGTGCATATAAACATCTGTTCATCATATACATGTTAAGTTAAATGTAACCATGTATGTAAATAAAATATAAAAAAAACAACAAAATTTTCAGTTTATATTCATTTATGCAAAGATGAAAGATGCACATTCAGTTTTATTGTTCTTCATGATTGGTCTCTGTGAATTTGGACATCATTTTAGACTTTTTTATTTATGAACTTGTTTTTTCAGACACAGTTGTTCCCCAGTGATGACAAGAAAGACACACTAATACCATTTTCAGAAAGTGGAGGAGCTTGCATTTCTTTGGAAATAGCCTCTACAAGTTAATAATCAAATTGACAAAGATTGGGAGAACCACACTTAAATATTAATTTGATCACTGGTGCTTTTATAATAGATACTATTTGTGTAACTATATTATGTTCATAGGGAAAGCCTCATCCATGAAAACATTAGAAGGACATGTTACCCTTTATTAAATGTAAGAACCATTAAATCAGTATTTCCTTTTTTTGAACACCTACTTTGTGGACAATATGAAAACCTGCACTGAATAACAAAAGTCACATATGTTTGAACAAGTTTCAGTGAATAATATCCAAAAAATAACCTGAAACCAAAATAGACTCATAAGGTCCACTTAGGTTATGCTAGAGCACTACATCCATTGTGAATCGTTTATCATCTGTCCATTGTGAATCATGTGTTGTCTGTACATTGTGAATCATGTTTTCATCTGTCCATGGTGAATCATGTGTCATCTGTCCATGGTGAATCATGTTTTCATCTGTCCATTGTCAATCATGTTTTCATCTGTCCATGGTGAATCGTTTGTCATCTGTCCATTGTGAATCATGTGTCATCTGTCCATGGTGAATCATGTTTTCATCTGTCCATTGTGAATCCTGTGTCATCTGTCCATGGTGAATCATGTTTTCATCTGTACATTGTGAATCATGTTTTCATCTGTCCATGGTGAATCATGTGTCATCTGTCCATAGTGAATCATGTTTTCATCTGTACATTGTGAATCATGTTTTCATCTGTCCATGGTGAATCATGTGTCATCTGTCCATGGTGAATCATGTTTTCATCTGTACATTGTGAATCATGTTTTCATCTGTCCATAGTGAATCATGTGTCATCTGTCCATGGTGAATCATGTTTTCATCTGTCCATAGTGAATCATGTGTCATCTGTCCATGGTGAATCATGTTTTCATCTGTACATTGTGAATCATGTTTTCATCTGTCCATGGTGAATCATGTTTTCATCTGTACATTGTGAATCATGTTTTCATCTGTTCATAGTGAATCATGTGTCATCTGTCCATGGTGAATCATGTTTTCATCTGTACATTGTGAATCATGTTTTCATCTGTCCATGGTGAATCATGTTTTCATCTGTCCATGGTGAATCATGTGCCATCTATCCATTATCCATTGATTGTTACTGCCCTGAAGGCCAGGTTTCTGGTCTGATTTCAATCAAATTTGAAATCTTTGTTAATATCATCAGTATCTTGGATGAATTTGATTATGTGCAAGATCCATGCATATTAATGAGGTGATCTTGCATCAGATTGACTGTGCTTTTCATCATGATGGAGGCCATGTCTCTGATCTGATTTTCATTAAACTTGGAATATATGCTTATATCATCAAAGTCATGGACAAGTTTGTTGTAACTTGTACATGAAACAGATCATACAAATTTTGTATGATCTGCTTATTCTAGTCAAAAATGTTGCATTTTCTTAGATTATCTAGCTGATGATATTTATTATCTTGTGTGTTTGGTGTGAGAATTTTCAGTTTCTTGAAATTATCACCACAGGGGAGGTAGGCATTCACTCCAAATTATAACTGAAATCTTTAATATAAGTTTCTTCAGTTGCAAGATCGAACAGTTCATCACGAATTTAAATGCTGCTATTGAAATCTTTCTTAATATGATCTTGTAATGAAATCTGTGTTTCCTCAGTGTTTCCTTTTACCATCATTTGCACTTCAGAGACCCCCAAATTTTTTATTTGATCCCCAGTTTTGATACCAAAGTTTGGTTTTTACTCAGTGTGAGCCCCCACTTTTGACACCAAGAAGATTTTTGACTGCCTTCCACCCCTAGGGTATACACTGTTCCTGTTAAATATTGTAATGTAAGTTCACTGACAGGTACTATTTGGTACCTTATCCACCAAATATTATACTTTTATATATTCTGTAGATGACATACAAAACCTATAAAATGGTAATAAAACTGGCACTTACAGCCTTGGTGAAGTGCAAATATTGGTACCTTCGTGTTACTTGACACAGACTAGTGACTGCATCAAAATTAAAAAGGTGAAAAAACAGCTATACTAATCGGCACATTTAAAAAACCAAATCAACACATGGTCCATTAATTACAATGGAATGTTGCAGAAGCATGCAGGTTCAGGTTTAAAGCATATGTTTCTTCTTCAGATATGTTACCTAATCATAATAACTTATCAGAACCACTACTGCCTTGCAAATCCAGCCCTTGCAGGCTAAAACTTCTTAGCCAAAAAACTAAAATTATCTGCCTACCTAGGTGGCAATTGGATAGTTATCTTCCCATTATACAGTTACTGTAATTACCAAATCCTGTGAATAATTAAGATGCTACTTCTGGTCATGCCGAGTAGTACACTCTCAATCCACATACAAGACTTTTGGAAGTTTTCAATTTTTTCACTTCTTTCTTTATTTGATAACAAAGTTTCTAGCTTTTCAGTAATCTTTTCACTTCTTTCTTTCTTTGATAACAAAGTTTCTAGCTTTTCAGTAATCTTTTCACTTCTTTCTTTATTTGATAACAAAGTTTCTAGCTTTTCAGTAATCTTTTCACTTCTTTCTTTCTTTGATAACAAAGTTTCTAGCTTTTCAGTAATCTTTTCACTTCTTTCTTTCTTTGATAACAAAGTTTCTAGCTTTTCAGTAATCTTTTCACTTCTTTCTTTCTTTGATAACAAAGTTTCTAGCTTTTCAGTAATCTTTTCACTTCTTTCTTTCTTTGATAACAAAGTTTCTAGCTTTTCAGTAATCTTTTCACTTCTTTCTTTCTTTGATAACAAAGTTTCTAGCTTTTCAGTAATCTTTTCACTTCTTTCTTTCTTTGATAACAAAGTTTCTAGCTTTTCAGTAATCTTTTCACTTCTTTCTTTCTTTGATAACAAAGTTTCTAGCTTTTCAGTAATCTTTTCACTTCTTTCTTTCTTTGATAACAAAGTTTCTAGCTTTTCAGTAATCTTTTCACTTCTTTCTTTCTTTGATAACAAAGTTTCTAGCTTTTCAGTAATCTTTTCACTTCTTTCTTTCTTTGATAACAAAGTTTCTAGCTTTTCAGTAATCTTTTCACTTCTTTCTTTCTTTGATAACAAAGTTTCTAGCTTTTCAGCAATCTTTTCACTTCTTTCTTTCTTTGATAACAAAGTTTCTAGCTTTTCAGTAATCTTTTCACTTCTTTCTTTCTTTGATAACAAAGTTTCTAGCTTTTCAGTAATCTTTTCACTTCTTTCTTTCTTTGATAACAAAGTTTCTAGCTTTTCAGTAATCTTTTCACTTCTTTCTTTCTTTGATAACAAAGTTTCTAGCTTTTCAGTAATCTTTTCACTTCTTTCTTTCTTTGATAACAAAGTTTCTAGCTTTTCAGTAATCTTTTCACTTCTTTCTTTCTTTGATAACAAAGTTTTTAGCTTTTCAGTAATCTTTTCACTTCTTTCTTTCTTTGATAACAAAGTTTCTAGCTTTTCAGCAATCTTTTCACTTCTTTCTTTCTTTGATAACAAAGTTTCTAGCTTTTCAGTAATCTTTTCACTTCTTTCTTTCTTTGATAACAAAGTTTCTAGCTTTTCAGTAATCTTTTCACTTCTTTCTTTCTTTGATAACAAAGTTTCTAGCTTTTCAGTAATCTTTTCACTTCTTTCTTTCTTTGATAACAAAGTTTCTAACAAAGTTTCTAGCTTTTCAGTAATCTTTTCACTTCTTTCTTTATTTGATAACAAAGTTTTTAGCTTTTCAGTAATCATTTCACTTTACACTCATCAGATACTTTGGTATGTACCGGCACTTGTCACTAATGCATCCCTCACATTGAAATAGCTGTATTGAAATATGTGCTGGTTTGGTGTGTGATATAGAAAACTCATATAATATTGCTTTATTTATATATTAAAACTTTGTAGTTATATATATGACACTTGACTGATTTTACCTGTATAGGCTTTTTGCTACAGGTAATATTGTTTTAAAGTTGATACAATAGCATCCACTTCATACATACCAATAATGATGCTTCAGTGCATTTTTATGTCCATATATATTGGGTAATTTAGAAAACTAAATGATATTGCTGTAGAGTTTCTGCTTTGGCACGATACATGCAGATAAGATTTCTATACATAGTTTATTCATAGCATCCACTTCGTATTTATTATAAGTGATGCTTTAGTGATTTTACTTGTTTCAGCAGTTAATTGGCCTTTCCAACAGGTAACTTTTATTAGAATTTATATTTCAGTATCCACTTCCCAAGTATTAATAGCAACACTCCAATATTAGTGGCCACCTTTGCCCTTTTACAGGTAATTGTCATAGTGTGTAGCTCTGCACATTCATTCTTTGAGATGATAAATCTGGATGCCTGCCATGCTACACTTGTATATATTGCCTACTCCATATGTCTTACAGATTTAGACCATGGGTAAGACCATTGTTACGTGTAGGCTCGTAAAATGATAACAAGAGAAAAGAGTGAAGTCAACAAGCTTGGTGTATTTTAACAAAATACTGGTAATTTATTTCCCTAGAAAACAATGTAAAAATTGGAAATAGGACTTACAGTTTGTGAATATAATCCAGAATTTAATTCTAAGATTGAAAAACACAAGTCCTATCACTAAATAGTTCTAATAGAATCCAGGTTCGAATCTCGACGACGTTCCAATATGGATGGCAATGATGTCAGATGTGGTCGTTGTGCAAATGGCAACAATTCCTCAATTGAATCATGGTTTATGTTTCCGAATAATTCCAGAATAAATTTCCACTGAATTTCTTTCTCCCAGAACTTTTATAATAAAGTTACACTCGTTTGGTTTTCTAGAGAATAAATTATTAAATTCCAAAAACAACTGGACTTCAAAAACAATCTGGTTTCAACAATAGAAACCTCTCGAGCCCTCAAGGTTTAAAAATACAACTCACTGAAAAGCTCTCAGAAAGAGTATTAAATCCAACTAAAATATCATCCCGTTCTCGCGTGATAGGTCACATGGTCTCTTAACACTTGAACAACACAATAAAAAATATGAAATTTGTCACGTAGCAAGAACAGCCCTTTCCAGATTCTCACTCTGAAATAAATTTAAAAATAAAACATTGTTTATTCAGACTACACGTAGACCGAAATGACCTTGGCAATAGCCAATCATTTTCGCGTAGTGTTTACACTATCGCGCACCAGGGTGAGCTAAAAATAATGCTAATGTAACAGCTTTTACATTTTAGATAAATAGAATTACTGAAAGAGAATATCAAATCCCGTGAAAATAATCATTACAAGAAAATGTAATGAAACAAAAATAAAATAAAAAAGAATTTTAAAACTAACACACAAGCAATTTAATTACATATATGTAACACCATGTATAAGCTTTATAATTATTTGAAACGGGACTGACACCCATTCTGCTCATATAAATTGCTTTGGTTGCCAATCTACAATTATTACATATCAGATTTGCATATATTGGACAGAAAGTCAATGGGCTCTATTACTGGAGGTACTGAAGGGGAAGGCACAGAAGCGCATCTGGATTAATGAAGATGTCATCAGTTTGCCTACTGACATTACAGTGGGGAAGGACTGGCTTCACCATGGGTATTGCACTCAACATGGTTGATCAAATGTGAAGCAATCCTATCATGGCCATTGATAGCTCTGACTCACCACTGCATCATGATAAATCTTTCATGGCAGAATCAATAGGCCATTTAACACATGAACTTGACACCCAATCATCTTTATCACCTGCCATTGTGCAAGATCAAGATCAAAACAAACTACCTCAGTTACTGTCTTGCACATTAGATGTATGGACCAACTCTGTATATCAAATATACCAGTATCATACTCTATCCCAACTTAATGAACTGGACAACACCATACCAACAACAATGGCCCTGTTCCAACATAAATGGACTCTGACATGGCTCTGATCACAGAGGGTCAGTACAATGCCGATCGTCCATTATTCGGCAATCAGATGAATGATCTTTGTCCAGTTTGCAAAAGCCATGTAATACAGGCATTCTCATAGATTAGCCTAATCCACATAGTGCCATAAAGCACTCACTGCAGATGATGTCTAGCTTAGTGCCTCAGTGGAAATCACTGCCTTAGGTTGCCTGTTTATGAGGCCATTACAATGATACTGTTGTCCCAATGGTGGCCAAAACTTGGAACAAACAACGCATTTGATGTCCCATCTTAAAAATGGGAAAATCTCACTTGGCTTACATTGGTTGGTCCCTTGCAGGTATAACCTTTGAGTTGACGGTTTTTGTACAGATGCAAGTACATTTGGTACATATCTCCTTGCATGAGTCCATGTGGCCAGTGGCTCACTCAGGGTCATCTATTGCATATCAGTATCTGTAAGACTAAAGCCATACGGAAAACACTGAGCTGCAAGCAGGAGAATCTACATGGAAGGGTTTCTAATTCTGTGCAACATTTCCACTGTGGTGAATTATTTCTGAAGGCAAGGGGGACAAAGTCCCCAGACCATTGCATTCTTCTTCTGGAATTTCTAAGACTTTGTCTTCAACAACAAATCTGTGGGCAGTTTCATCTTATTCCCAGTTGGCTGGTTATTAGCAGACTCATTGACCCCGAAGAATAAACCGAAACAGGTAGAATGGTCACTTCATCTCCCAGTTTTCACTTCATATGTTCCTCCTGTGATTGACCACTTGTGGATATATTGATGACAAGGGGATGCAAAACTCCCAACCATTGTCTCACCAACCCCTGGAACTGTAGGCCTGGGAAGTCAATGTTCTTTCCATGGATTGGAATAGTTTGGACACATATGCTTACCCTCCAACATGCCTGTTTACAAATGTGATACAGAAAGCAAGAAAATCAGAGTGTTGCCTTATCCTGATTGCCCCACTGAAGTGGGAAAATTAGTGACCTTGTCAATTTAGCATCTGAGATCCCCAGGAAAAAAAGATATTTCCTCATATGCTCAAGCAACCATGATGGCAGGCATTCCATCCCAGTCAAATTTTTTAACCTGCATGTCTGGATCTTACTAAACAAGCCATCATGAACAAACTGTTATCTGTTCAGGTGGTGGGAAAATTGCTCACTTGAGCAAGACAGCTCTCCACCTTAGCTGTATAATGGTAAAGGAAAATTTTCACAAAATGGTGAGTGTGAACACATTTTGCCGCTGATCACATCAATATCTCAGTTGCTAACTTCCTTCCTCTGACACACTAAGTCATCATGGAAGGTAGGATATCAAACAAGACCTATCAGATCTGCTGTCAAATGCTGAGTTCACATGCAGTGAAATCATTGTCTACTCTGGCTACTTCTTCTCAAGGTCATGTGTAGGATGCAGTGCAAGTTCTGAAGTGGTACTTAAAAAGGAGCCAGTGTGTGAAGGAAGATCATATCCCTTCTTATGCCTCAGAAAGGGAAAGGATGACATATCAAATCAGACACTTTTGTCCTGAATAAAGTTGAATATTTGTTCCACATATCATAAAATAATCCAGAATCAAATGAATTTTGCTATGCATTTCAGCTCATTAAATTAGGGCAGCCACAAGCGTTTCGTTTATGTGAAACTCTTACTTAACTGACAATATCGATGCTGTGGGATGGAGGTTAGAGTTCACTTTCACCAGTTTTATCTTATAAATGGCCTCTCCGGAGTAAAGGAAGTAACTTAGTCCATCTCTTACCTATTTTCCTAAAGTGTTATGAGTGGGTAATGTATTTGAAGAAGAAAGCAATTTTTTCTAGTAAAATATGTTTCTTCTTAACTGATCATAATACACAAACACCATCCCAACCTCCTTGCAATTACATTCATATGGTGAGCTGCAGTAGTAACTGAAACATTCATGGGATTTGGTGCCAGTCCCTGTATCAAGGCAAGGTCACTCTAATTGCCTCCTTGGTGGGCAGAAAACTTCTATCTTTTAGCAACACAGTTTTCGCTTGTGTAGGCTTGATTTGCAAAGTAGTATTAGTTCTCCTTAGGTGTTATGATCAGGTAAACATTATTGAGGGAATATATTTTACTAGATAAAATTGGTATATTTAATAAGTAGCTGCTTAGACAGAATAGTGGACCTGGTATCCTAAAAGGCTCTGGACAGCAGCTGAGTATAGTCATTAGGTTGGAATTGCAATAATTTTCAAATTATGATCAATGGGGCTAAGTAATGTGACAGAGGTTTAAATGTGCCATATTTTTGTTTAGTTTTTATAATTTGCTGTATTGAATCTATTTCTTTGTTGTCATTTATTTTCAGTTTACCAAGAAATATATAGCGAATAGATTTCCAAACAGTATACCACAATCAGATAAATTTGATCAAGTAGATTTTGCTGTTAAAGATGTGCTAAAAAAGGTAGGTTTTATGGTCACTTTATTACTTTGTAGTCTTTCTCAGTTCTTTAAATAAATTAGAGACGTGACATTTTATAATACAATACAGTGTGGAAATTACCATGGATTAAGGAGCTCTACTGTTTGAACATTTAATCAAACTTTTTATTGTTTATATAACTATATTGTAAAAGCGGTTGATTGCTGTGAAAGGAAACAAGAGCAGTTTCATCAGTGGAATTTTACTGAGAGGTGTTGTGCCTATTGATCACCCAAAATTGCTAGTCATATTCTGGTGATGATATTTTTCAAATGGTGATTCGTTTGATTAAAAGTAACATGCATATATTTGGCAATTGAAAATTTTGTAGCTTGTCCTGGTGTAAGCAGATTTTTTTAAAAGTTGCCAGTGTCTGCTAATTTAATTATTTTTTAGCTACTAAAATCATGTATGGGATGAATTCCTAAGAAAGAAACATGAAATAAATAAAACTATTAGTTTGAAACAGAAACACTTCAGGGAAAGGGGAAATATGAAGGAAATAACACTTTAATAATAATTAATTAAAGTTGATTGTTGTTGTTGTTGTAGGGTTTAATGCCATTTTTCAGCACAAGATAGGCTATACATGGCGGCCAGTACAAATGGTGGAGGAAGAACCCGGGAAAACCCGGAAAGAACCGGCAGCCCATGAGAAGCTACTGGCAAGCTTTCTCGCATACCCACATTGGCCAAACCCGAGACTCGAGCCCACGCAGATAGAAGTGAGATGGCAGTGATCCGTAATGGTGAGCGCTTTAGACCACTCGGCCACTCAGGACCCCAGTTAAAGTTGAATAGAGCTAGAAAGGAAATGGCACTAGTTAGTACTCTAGGTAAAAAATTACAGTGCCAACCCCAGTGATGATTTGCTTGCAAAATATGACAATAGTCTGTTGTCTCCTAAGTTATCAAATCCAGGAGTCCCATGTTAATTTTTAGGAATTTGTGCTGATGGTTACTTATTGTGTCAGTAGTACTGTTAGTATCTTATTTTCTTATGCAGCAATACACACACTACAGCACTGGTCCATGGCATTCCTGTCAAATCATAATAATATACAAACAGAACAGATTCAGATCTGCAAGCATAGCAGCATGTATCCTGTTTGTAGTCGTTTGAGTTGATTATACCTGGGTAATAAGGTATTAAAATGATGCTTTCTCCAATGCTTATCCAGAGGGATACACCAATTAATGTACAGTGGAGTGGAGTAGCTACAAATATCAGTCATGTGGTGTTTGTTCAGTACTTGTTTAGAGCGGTATCAGTAATTGAATTACAGTGGAGCAGGGTAGCTAAAAATATCACTATTATGTGGTGTTTGTTCAGTACTTACCTAGAGGGATACAGCAATTGACTTACAGTGGAGTAGAATAGCTAAAAATATCACTGTCATGTGTTGTTTGTCCATTACTTTCCTAGAGAGATATCAGCAATTAACTGACAGTCGCATAGTGGCAGTGGAGTAGTATAGCTAAAAATATTTCTTATGCTTGGTGTCTTCCAGTACTTAACTAGATGGTTATTAACAGTTGAACCCATGAATATAACCGAAATCCACATTATGATCAGCAAAGCTGTGAAAGACTTAAAATTCTTCTTGCCATCATGTTTACCTTTGTTTGATTCTGCCACAGTAATGAAAGCATAACCGGCTTCATGTTTTTTTGTTAATTTGTGCTATTAACATTATATTTTGAGTAAGTGGGAGCTATGTATATTTGATTTGAAAATATTTCTTAGATTTTCCACTCTTGCTTATGCTTTTATTTCAGAATCTGATATACGCTCCAAGTGACATCTATCCTGTATATATAGAAACACAGCATATGGATAACAGAGGGTCATTTTACAAGATGACAAGCTTATTTATACTTGGAGTGACATACCACCTGCATCTATTATGGAAAAAAAGCAACTTAGAGTATATTCACAATATCACAATATCATGCTATCCTACTGACAAGATACACATGTTTTCACATACTTTTTTTGTTCAACACTCTAACAAAAGTCTTTCAAAATCAGAGGAGCTTTTATTCCATAAAGGCCTTTTCTCTCCAAAAGTCATATTAGGAGGTTTGGATTTGCATGAAATTTCTCTGCAGCCTTTTAAATACAACCCAGACAGGAGTCATGGAATTGATCATACAGCTCTAGATGACCAGTCAGGAAAAAACAGATATTGCCACACTGATGATTCAGCAGATTGCCATGATAATGAATATGATTCATCTGAGAATATTTATAGAAGAGGAACAAACCCAGCATTTACTGTTATGTCCTATAACGTATGGAACATGAATTCCGTATCTGGAAAAAGCACAGATTATGTGAAAAGAATGAAAGGAATACAAAAGGTAAGTCATTAAATACATTCCATGTTTGATAGTACAATATGGCCAAACTATAAAAGTTAAAGCCCTTTTCATAATGTGTTTCTCCTTTGCACGAGTTACTCAGAAATATCTAGGTCAATTAAAATTCTTTGTTTCATGTTGTTGAATATTTCCCAGTCTGGAATTACATTTTGTTGCTTGAAATGTTGTGTAGAGTTATATGATGGAGGGATCAGATATGTTGAAACTTTAATCTTCTGTGGATGTTAAGGCTGCAGTTGAAGATTCTCTTTACAGGCACATAACCTTATGTGTTTTAGCTTACCTGACTGCAAAGCCAAGTGAGATTATGGTTTGATCCTTCATTTGTGGTGCATTGACCGTTCACAGCTTATATTTAGATCTTCTCAAGAATCCCTCCACGGAATTAGACCAAATTAGACCGAAATAATCCTGGCATAAAGCACTTGTGTTCAAATGATGCCAATCTGCCATCATATCTGGCTGCCATAACTAAAAAGAATAAAAACTTTAAATGAATTCTTCCTTAATAATTGCTGCTGTTTAAAGCAAAGAATGCTTCTTCTCAAGAAACAATTACCATAATTGGACCAAATTTAAAAAGGCATCCTGGTATGAAGTTCTTTTAGTTCTAATGATGCCAATCTGCTATCAAGTAGTGACATGGTTGCCAAAAATTGGAAAACCTTGAAATGATAACAGAATGTCACCAAATTTTTTCCATCATTCTGAAATGCTGTTGTTCAGATTCGTTTAAATAAGACTGATCAGCCATCAGATTTGACGTTTGCTAAAAACAAAGCATATCTTTGAATTTCTTTTCAAGAACTGCTTACCTGAATGTTTCCAAATATGAGAGACTGCATCTTGGTATGAAGATCTTTCAGATGTACTCAAGTATGAAGATCTTTCAGATGTACTCATGTATGAAGATCTTTCAGATGTACTCAAGTATGAAGATCTTTCAGATGTACTCAAGTATGAAGATCTTTCAGATGTACTCAAGTATGAAGATCTTTCAGATGTACTCAAGTATGAAGATCTTTCAGATGTACTCATGTATGAAGATCTTTCAGATGTACTCAAGTATGAAGATCTTTCAGATGTACTCAAGTATGAAGATCTTTCAGATGTACTCAAGTATGAAGATCTTTCAGATGTACTCAAATTATACCAGTCAGTATAAAATATGAGAGACTGCATCTTGGCATGAAGATCTTTCAGATGTACTCAAGTATGAAGATCTTTCAGATGTACTCAAATTATACCAGTCAGTATAAAATATGAGAGACTGCATCTTGGTATGAAGATCTTTCAGATGTACTCAAGTATGAAGATCTTTCAGATGTACTCAAGTATGAAGATCTTTCAGATGTACTCAAGTATGAAGATCTTTCAGATGTACTCAAGTATGAAGATCTTTCAGATGTACTCAAGTATGAAGATCTTTCAGATGTACTCAAATTATACCAGTCAGTATAAAATATGAGAGACTGCATCTTGGTATGAAGATCTTTCAGATGTACTCATGTATGAAGATCTTTCAGATGTACTCAAGTATGAAGATCTTTCAGATGTACTCAAGTATGAAGATCTTTCAGATGTACTCAAGTATGAAGATCTTTCAGATGTACTCATGTATGAAGATCTTTCAGATGTACTCAAGTATGAAGATCTTTCAGATGTACTCAAGTCAGTATAAAATATGGCCACTGTTACTAAAAACAGAAAAACATTCAAATGGTTTCCTTTCAAGACCTGCTCATCAGGAGTTTACCAAATTTGTTCAGCAATCAAGTATGGTCATTATTAGTTACAACAGAAAAACATTTAATTGACTTCTTTAAACTGCTTTACAGCTTTTAATCAAAAGCATCCTGGCATAAAGTTCTTTCACATTTGTTAAAATGATGCCATTCTGCATCTTTAAATGACTGCCAATATTAAAAATAGATAGACCCTTTAAATGCCTTCTTAAGAAGTCTTTAGCTAAATTGACCAGATTTGACAAAAATAATCATAAGATAAATTTCATTCAGATATATTCAGATGTTACCAATGTAATGAAAATATGGCTGTCTTTACTAAAAATGGCACAACCTAAGAACTTATAGAAAACAGCTCAACAGAATGAAGGTCTCTCAAAATTGCTCAGATAAGTCCAAACCACTATCAACATGGTCCATGTTACTGAAAATAGACAAACCTTTCAACAACTTGTTCTAAAAAAAAAGAATTTGACCAAATATGATAGAAAGAAACCTGGCATACATGGCTTTAATATTTCCAAAAATGGTGACCTAAATAGCTGCCTCTCATGTATTTAGTTGTTTCTTTGATAAGTTCTGTATCTGTTGTGTTAGAAATATACAAAAGCTGTGGCAGATTGACTGTGTTAAAATATTTTGAAAGTCTTTTGGCATACTGTACAGCATCCATTCTTAATGTAATTTACCTCTCTCTACTATCCAGCTTTTTGCAAGATTTAGCAAAAAATTAAGCCCAGGCTACATTGTTTCTATACATGAAATTTCAATACATGGAATCTGTAGATACAATTTTTAAAGTGAAAGTCCATGAATGGAGCTGAAGGTTCTGGAAGAAGTGATTCACATTATGGAGATCTCAGAACTACCTGCCATATTATGTAGTTTGCAATAGATGTTTACCGCCAGTGTTATTTCATAGCTTTAATCTGTAGACCTTCATTATACAGATTGTAAACTCAGCCTCCCCTGACATAGTGGGATTCCAGGAAGTTCGATATGAAGACTCAAAGGGTGGTTACATGGGGCCAAACCAAGCTGGGACACTTGCAGAACTGCTACCAGGGTATCAGGTGAGTCTTTCCCCCCCCCATATTCTTTTTACTTTTTTTTTTTTTTTCAATCATTGTGTACGTTTTAGCAACTTTTCTCAGTACTACATGCAGGCCAGGCACATTATTCCTGAATTTTGTGAGCTTTGAGTGACTTTAAACAAGCAAGATAGTGGAAGAAACCATGTTAAAATGATAGTGATAGTTGTAGGATTCGAACATCATTGTTATAAAGGTGCATAACATAAAATTTTTCAGACTTTGAGTTTTATACTTACAAAGTTTCAGTGGAGGATAATTATAATGTTGAGGAAACCGTCATTCACAGTAGTTGAGTACAAATCATCACAATACACGAGTACTGAACATTGTACAGAAGAGATTCATTACCACAATACATGAGTAATGAACATCGTACAGGTATCTTCCAGTATAAAACCAAAGGTCCATCTATCACACTAGAAGAGTACTGAACATTGTACACCTATCTTCCATCTAAAACTCAAGATATATGTATTGCAATTCATGGGTACTAAACATTGTACAGCTATCTTTTAGTCTAAAACTCAAGATCCATGTGTCGCAATTCATGGTATTAGAGTCTGTGCTCTTAAAATAAATAACAGAAAAGAGTGAAGGCAACAAGCCTTATAAAATTTAACAAATACTTTATTTCCCTAGAATACAAAGTGAAAAATCAGAAAAAAGAACTTAAGGTACTGCGAATTAAATCCAAAAGTAATCAAAGAATTAAAGATACAAGCCCTAGTAATAAAAAGTCCTGAATAAGACTCAGTTCAAGTCCTGAAGAGATCCAAACTTGAAGGCGGTGACATGTCTGTTATAACCTACAAAGTACTGATGTGTCAACAGTCTCTTGTTGAATCACAGAAATACTATTCCAGGTTTGAATTCAGTATAAATTCCAGTGACTGTCTTTATCCAAGAGTTTTGTCAGAGCACTTTTGTATTTCCAGAGAAAATAATTGAATTCAATAATTTGAAGAAAATAGAATTCAGTCCAAACTGGTCACAACATAATACAAATTAAAGTGCTAGATGTTAAAGCATGACTGGTAATATCCTCACAGTTACAAGATAATGTAGTTCTCTGCTTGACCTCAGGTCACAGTTAGCATTTTCTAAAAACAACCATTACCTAATGGAAAATAGCCCTCTTGAATGACCTAATCAGCCTTGTTTATTTACAACACAATAGCCTATAAAATTCACTTAGGAATCTCCAAAACCCTAACCCTGATCAACATATTTACTCCTTGTTTACCTGAATAATAATCCTGATAATAAGCTTATACCCATAGAGAATAATGAAGCTATTATTTGTCAGTCAGGTCAAGCAGAAATTAACACAATTTTGGAGAAGGTCAAGTCCAGCATATAATGTTACATTACAATAACATGTAATAAAATAAAAAATTAAAACTAACAAACAAACAATTAAATTAAATATACATAACAGTGGGTACTGAACATTGTAAAAGTATCTTCCTGCATAAAACTTAAGGTCAGAAAGGGGAAAATTGAGTGTCTTATCAATGCTGTATACTATGCTAAATGTGTATTCATGAGTGTTTTATCAATGCTGTATACTCTACTGGTAGTGTATTATCAATGCTGTATTCTGTACTAGAAGTTTATACATGAGTGTTACATGAGTGTTTTATCAATGCTGTATCCTATGCTAGAAGTGTATACATGAGTGTTTTATCAATGCTGTATACTATACTAGGAGCATATACATGAGAGTTTTATCAATGCTCTGGGGTGTATGGGGTGTCCAGGGAGGGGTAGCACCTCTGGTTGGGGGAAGCAGTCATACTCCTTCGGGGGTAGCTCGCCCATGTTTGGTCCTCACTTGGCACTCAGCTCTCACCTGTGGCTCCAAGAAGCTGTGGCATGCTCAGCGGCCACATCCCGGAAAATGGCCTCGACTGGCTGGCTAAACCAGGCTGAGGGTAGCCGAGGGGTCTTGAACCCTCGGTGAGTTAGGCATTGTCTACCTAGCATGTGAAGACTGGATTCAGCAGCCTGCACGGAGGAACCACCAGCTGGTCAATGGGCAGAAAGGCGATTCCCAGCAAAGCGCTGTGGAGCGCTAAGAGCACGACGAGACACGTAGGACGTCCTGGTCATCCACTGCACTCAACTCCGTCTC
>JAECUM010013310.1:0-33790 GCA_016617855.1 Megalonaias nervosa | reverse complement strand
ATATATATATATATATATATATATAACAAATAAGGGAGTGAAAATATTGTTTTTACGAGTGAAAGTTGCATGGGCTTTTTACAATGCTCGATGAATATATCGGTGATTCAGTCGGATCACACTTTGTGTGTAATAGATTGAAATTGGTGCCTTTACCATTTTTCTAATAATTTATTCAAACCCTTTTGGACCACTGACATCAGGCCGATGGAAACTTCCTTGAATATACGACTAATCCATGTAAGTTCCGAAAGAAAGGTCCGAGGGCTTGACACCTTAACATAGTCATGTCTGACACAGCTTTTTTGTTATTGAGGGGATAATGTTACTGATAAGTGTTAACGAGACAGGCCCTAATGACTTTACTACCGCTACCAAGTGCAAAGGACGGAATGCGACCAATCCTCTTAGGTGAGGACCGCGGGTCAAGAAGAGTCACGCGAGGTGGGTATCAGTGCTCTACTGTATAAGCCAACATTGGTTACAGGACATATCGATCACGCGACAATGCATATACGATTTGATATTATACAACTATAGTGTATTGTTATATAATACCCTTACATGTACCACCGTTTGACACATGCAGGATTGATCAATGACTCGCTCCTGTAGCTAATGCTGGCGTTTAATTACGCGATCAATGTTGCGTTTATATAGTCACAAAAATGTGAAAGTTCGAAAAGGTCTTACATGCGAATTCGAGTAGTTCATCTTAGTCAGCTTGTCGAACAATCCGGATCTATAGCTGTGGAGAACTACAATGAAGGCGATATAATAATAACAGGATTGATGCAGTTGCTATGTCTGATCCTGGCAAAGTAAATATTCTAAAACCAAATTGTATAATCGACTAAATAATTGGATGATGTCAGATTATGATATGTGTATTCATATACAAATTTAACTAAAGGTATGTGCCCGAGATAATGAAAAGTGCAAGTATGCCTCCCTTTCTTATTCTTTATTGCATACTTGCACTGTTACCATTTCCTCGGGATGAATAATGTTTGACCATATGTCAGCGTCTTACAACGGCAGAAGATTTGCATATCAAGATTCTTTCACGGGTCAGCAGTGTTGAAATTTCACGTATGGTCATTGACTTGGATAATCGCCACCCTATCGCAGCTACTATTATCTCTGAGACTGGTGCACGCAGTCATCAGCGAGTGCAAGTCCCAGATTTCAAGTTTAACAGGCGCTCTTGTACTTCGAAAACGACGCGAGAGTTGTTCCAAATTCACACAAGCTAAATATAAAGGATCTAAAGTTTCTTTCAATCCAGGAATCATTTCGATCTGAAAGAAATAACATTCGCGCAGACGTATGCCTGTATAAAAATATATCATCGACACTGTCGGCAGGGTTAAGCGATGGTACAATATCAGACAATGAATTTTCTGCAATTATGAATATTATCATTATCACAATAACTCAAACATACCACTGCGGTCAAAAATATTGCCATCGGCGTCAAAACCACCTATAGAATCAGCCGTATAGATATTAACAAGCGCAGAAATAACCAGACGACTGGAGCAGATCATCACTAACGCAACGCCACCGACAACCACAATCATATCAGCGAAGTCAACGCAGGCGGAATTTGATATTGGTTTCCAACTGTGATAAAAGTCGCCAATGTTCGGTCACTTGATATCGCACTGGAACAATTGCGACTTTATTATAGTTGGCAAATATCAGTACAAAATCATTTGGTGGATTAGAAGCCAACAATTGGCCGGTATTCGCTTATAAGAAGCGGGAGTGATCAGAGGAACCCGATTGGAACGTCGTTGAAAGTCCCGCAGGAACATATCAAATCGAACAAATCAATGACGAACATCAGAGCAGAATCAAATCTATAACATAAAAAGAATGAAAGATCGATATTAAAGTACATGAGCCTACGCTGAGCTCCGCCATTGGAATATCGACGCCGCATTACGCCGATGACGTATATAAGTCGTCAATCAGAACTGTCTTGGTAGAGCCAACTGTAGTTCCACCACCATAACCAGCGCGATCTGATGATTTATCAGACAAAATAAAACTTAGGAGATGTCCAGGATATCTACGAAACTAGGTCAATTTTAGAAATATGAAAGGCGGTCAATGGGATTACTGGTTTATGCGGAATATCTGTTATCTACTAATATATTTGACATTATATGTCCCAGGTGGTAGTAACGAATGGTTTTATAATGAGGTAGTGTTTAGTGATACAATAGCAAGGGATCGGCACATATCGCCGATTTCTAATGAAGCACTTGCTGATGAAATAGAGGAGGAACATAAAAATGCACAGCTCGGTCTGAAAAGCTTTTGCGTAGTATGCTCTTGAATATCCGAATGATAATCTGAAGAAAAAAAAGAAACATTGAAAATGTACACCATTTGAACCAGGTGCAATCCAGAGCGGAATACTTTCCAACATCTGTGTTGGAAAGAGTAGCTTACTACAAAGCTGATATCACAAGATACTTCCCAAATTACAAAGAGAAGCTTCTTGATTTTTTAAGACCACCGAAGACGTACTACCTACGTTTAACTTTTCCGGTTAAACACCGATAAAATTAAGCGGAACCTCGACGACATGATCGATGTAGCATCGGGAAAAATACGAACCCCGAAATGTTCACCCACATAATAACGATCCAACAGGTGGTGGTCGTCATGTACCACCTGGCATTGTCAATATCAAGTCGGCGATTTCTGTAAATCTGGTCTGTAACTCTGTCGACGGTAGCTATAACGCGTCTTCATCACAGACGAGGCAGGCGCAGCAGGGATATGTTCTTTATAGCTGTTCTCTGGAGGTCCGACCGGGTCATCTGATTGTGTCAGTGCCGTTAATACTTTTTTATTTACTATGCCATAATCCGTCGCTGTCACGAATATGTTTTCGCCTAACCGACCATGACTGTAATTTATTCGGCAATCGTGGGGAAGAATTGATTTTTAGTTTCGATGTACGTGATTATCTTCCGTGAAAAACAAAGACACTACAAAAATATCGCATTTTACCGAGACAAACAAAATAACATACTTTTGTCTCGTTAACTTTTTTCGTCGGGGGTGGGTACTGGTGACGTCGGTATTCTGTGGATTCGGGAATCTTAGTAGCTTTAAACACAAGTGTTTTCAGCTGTCTAGTACGCGCACACACAGCCGCCGAGTTTCATATTGCCGTAACAGCTCTGATCATATTTGCTCAATGGCTTTTGCCAGTGGAAAAAAAAAAAAATAGCTATCACATGTTGTTCGTGTAAATCCGCCAGTGACAATTCAATGCAGTAATTTGATAAAATTTATATTCAACCGCTTGTATGTATCTCCCTCCTCACGTCGCTGATGTATCATCTCAAAATCATCGTTGTAATTGATCGCTATTGGCGGAGATAGGTGGGGACGGGTGGCTCTGCCTCTGCCGTTAACAAAGGATGCTAGGGAAGCTCCTCGATGTCTGTTACATTCAAGACATGTCAAAGCGACATGTTCACGTGAGTGGCCGAAACTACAATCGGTAAATTGTCGTAAGTGGTTCGCAAAATAGTACCACTGCACTGTTGACTTATGGCATCCGCAGTGACTATGTTGTCGTTTCTTCAGCGTCATGATAAATAGAACATCAAGATCAAACTGGCGCTGTGTTTTTTATTTATTTTTTTTTTATTATTATTATTTATTTTTTTCTCTTCCCTAGCATAACCAACTAATATTTTCTGTAGTGAGCCAAGGACTATAGTTAGCGAAGGCAGTAGCCGTTGGTCGTGAAGCGGCAGCGTCGCAGACTCTACTAGCTGAGCTACCGTTGCGTCCGTAGACAATTCTACGCAGCTGAGATAGATGTGTAACTCTCGATAGCGCCATATATGCTGTGTCCATTCGATTCGATCATCGACAAGCCAAATATTGGTATCTGAGATTTTTAGCCCCTGCGGCGAGTGAATTGTTATTCAAAACTTAGAATCCATGGTGAGCGTCATTGAACGCCGTTACAAACATCCGATATCCCCGTGTCTTCGACCGACAGTGCCTGCTGTACAGCATCTACTGGAACCTGGATGATACCATTGAGAACCAGGCGTTCTTATGTATCTGGTCCTGGAAAAGGTACTAGAATATTGTTTTTCCGTGTATTTGCAGGGCAATAACACAATATAACTGGCAGCGTTGGAAACTTTCTTCGTTAAAGCTCAACAAATATCAGCTGCATCGAATCACGGGCGTTTTCTCGTGATACAGCTATTAGATTATTAGGTGGCATAAGTTCCAGTAATCAGACACCGGTATCTCCGGAATCACGGTACCCGTTACTTCAATCTGAATCATGTCCGGCTGTAATATGATCAGCGATATCCAAATGCTTCATTGCGCGATTGATGTTCATACAATATTTATTCGCACTGGCCAACGTAATGATTTAGCCAGTCATACGGTGATTCTCCTGTAAACGGAGGAGGATGTCTCTGATCGCCACACGTAAAATTGCGGTGTTTTCGTAGACATCCAGTCGAGAAACTGTTTAAAAATCTCTGGACACAGTGCATATTTCGTCACAGATAATTATTCTCGGTACATATTTTTGTCCCATTCGCTCTCGGGGGGCCACGGATCACCACGCCATCGAAAAAAGCTGTGATACGTGCATGACTTAACTCCACGCGCTTACATCACTCTGTCAAGACGGTGAGTTGGAGTCAACACAACCATATCCGAGTTCTTAAATAATTCTAATGCACTTGTTTTATCTGAACCACCAGGACCACTATGATAGTCTGTGCTACAACTCGTGATTGGATCATTCACTGACGGAGATGACGATGGTTCTGATAATTTGTCGTGTCGGCAATACACCGCGGGAGGTTTAACATGGGCCGATCAAGAATCATCGCTATATTATTAGGGAAAGTCATTTCTTTAATTGAACTTTCTCCAAAATATATAATATGGGAGGAGCAAAAAAAAGATGTTCTCCATCGCATATGATCGGATCAGTCCGATCTCGTGGAACAAAACAAAACAAAACAAAAAAAAAAAAAACTGTCGTAGAGAATACTGTCTTTATCACATGGTCAGTGTTAGCCCTGCCAGTACTGGACCACAGCCATGTCTGAAATATAGCGCTGGGGTCAAGGGAAAAACAAAATTATGTGTATCTTTTGACGGTAAAAAAGATCGAGCACTTAATCGAGATTACGGGATAATTAACGCTCCTGATGACATCCGAATAATAGGAGTAAAGTATTATCTCGAAAGATATTCCTCTGCCAAAAAAATAATATTGTAACAGAAAAATTTGAATCCATATATGGAGCAAGTTGAGAAAGATAATGACCTCGATACATTTTTGTGAGGCCTCCAATATTCGTTAATTTGGAAGCAGATCATGCCGATGTCATTAAAAACCTTTTGGAAATGTCAGCAACATGGGGTACCTCATTATTTGAATTCCAGAAGAAAAAATGTATCTTTCGTACAGGTTTGTTTATGAGTGTTTTAACCGAAGGTATTGCTTGAATAAAGAATCGAATGGGCTAGTTATTGATCACTTGAAAGCAGAGAGTACAGATAATCATCTGGAAAATGTACCTGCCATCACACAGAGAGAAAACACAATACGCGGAAAAAACAGGCAAACACAAGAACACTATGACCAATTGGATCAAGTACTCTTGAAACTGGAGAAATAAACGAATTTAAATCTATCTCAGCTGCTGTAAAATATTTTGATATTTGCCCAAATTCGGTATAGCTCGTCGCAGATGATGCAACTAATTCAGCTGCATCGAAGAAACTTAACTTGAAAAGAAAATTCTCGTATATCTCACAGTAAGTATATATCTGCTACCAGACCCGCATATAAGTCAATTGCCAAAACATATTTCAGTATATCAGTAACTTGTCTGACTACCAGAGCGATTTACGATTATACAGCAGGCATGGTTTAAATGCTTAATACATTACCGTGATCTGTTTAGTGTCAAATAAATGCCTGTAAGCTTTCAATTCTGATCTGGGCATGTCATGTTCGATTCCAGGAACACGCGAATGGCATCCTGTAGGCGTTAAATTAAATACTATAGTGGGGGTGGGGTGGATGCCTGCGATTCACTGAAAAAAATGTGAAATATCATTCAAAGGGTAATTGTAAAACTCAACACAGGTGCACTGGCCTGGGCCCTCCCCGAACCCAAATAACGGTGCTCATTTTACTGCACCGGGGTTCACTTCGGGTGTGTGTGTTTGATTAGCAGAAGTGAAAAATCAGCCTGGACATCCCTTTGAATCTCTAAAATCTCGTTCTAAAATTTCGTTTCACACTTAGCGATTGGACAACGCAAAAGAAAAGAGCTATAACAATTAGCCAAGATAGTTATCCGATAGATATTCAGCGTCTTTCGCTCTGGTCGCAGTCATTCCCTTTTGCCATTTCAATCCAATGCTTGGATTGTGAGATGAGGGGTACCCCCATTGTCGACGTCATCCATGGATAGGAGCCTCGGATTAGACTTTTGAGTAATTAATGGGTCAACCTTGTTTGGCGAAATAATATAATTGTTTTGCCTCAGATTATAAAGCGGGGCCTTAATGATGGGGTGGGCCAGTTCGTCAACACTTTTTTGGGTCGTTTCATCTACTTCTGTTGAAATGAGCATTGATGGTCATGGGTATTTTGGCTCAAATTTAACATTGGATTGTCAGATTACGAAACCGGGACTTCTTTTACGCGTCCAACCAAAAATGTCGGTTACCACATTTTTTTGGTCGGCTTTCCCCCTGCCCCTTCTGCTACTCGTTCTATGAAATCGAAAGTGAAGAACACATTGACCTTGGTAACCTAAAATAAATTTCAATGTTATGCAACGGGAAATTGTCGAACCAGGCTTTGAAACGTAAGTAGGTAACACGGAAACGTTGAAAAATTAACAAGATTAATACAAACACAGCTTTTGCTGAACACGAATTGCATCAGGAACTTAAACCTTTTTAGAAATAGATCTTCATGCTACCAACGAAAGTAGTCACAAATTGATGAGAAGTAGGGGCGAAATAGCATATATATCAAGCATAGTTGTATATGTCTACATCTGTTTGCGCAACATGTGTCAGGAAAAAGTCACCCATTATCAACGCGGAATTATTTTATATGGCTAAAAGCTGCATGTGTGTCCGTTGAGCTGTAATAATATTGTCATCTATAGGTACTTCATCTAAAAATTCTGAAAATAGTTGATACAACTCTTTCATTAAATTTTATCTCATATAGCTGGGATCAAATTTGCAAATGTCTTAGCGTACGTTTCTTAACGTTTAGAAAACAGAAGAAAGAAAGATAAATAAGAAATATTTGCGAAATGTGTCAGAATTGTCTGCTGATTTTACTTGCTACTAACCCGAATAGGACAGACATTATGCAGCACGTAAAAAGCTTGTGCGTTCTACCACAGGTAATCAACATGACTGACTAAAAGGAAAGCGCATGGGTGCGTAATTACATTGATGTTTACCATTGTGACGCGGACCCTCATTTTCAATGTTATGCCATGTGCAAGTTTTGTTTTTTTTTATTTTTATTTTTTATTTTTTATTTTTTTAAATTAAACAAGGTAGCACTTTTAATCTGTTTTCTGACACTGCAATTTAAAAGATTTCTCGTCTGAATTGAATGTTCCGGAAAATTATAGTATAGGTAATATGTCGTTACAATATAGGATTAATCGCAAATGTATTGCAGCTATACAAAAAATTCATTCTTATATAAGTCTCTCTGATGGCAGTAAAGGTCATTTTACTACAAACTGGTGTCCTCAAAATCTCATTTGATTGTTCATCTCTGTTTACATCATACTATCGTGATAAAAATGGTGAAAGATACAAGTTGTTTCCGGAATTGTCTGATGGTTTCATGCCTAACCTAACAGTGAAATGTAATGTCTTCCTTTCCATTAATGAATTTGTTAATGCTATTCCATTTAATACGCTATTTTCATGTAATCTTAGCTTTTATTCGCTGTTCAATTGGTATGTGCATAAAGATTATTAGATTATTCAAAGATATACAGTAAGTCAGTGTACATATTTTACTTACTTATATATATATATATATATATATATATATATATATATATATATATATATATATATATGAAGGAATAATTTAAACAGTGGTTATGTTTAAAAGTTTTGAAAATTGTTCTTTTTACTGTGTATAAAGTTACACTTTTCCCTGTGAATTTGATATATCAAACTGGTTGTGCCAACAATTTAATACAAATTCAAATACTCAGTCCTTACTTACCAAAGTCATAATGTTGCAATTACCTAGAGCATCAGAGAGTTTTGTCTTTGTTGTTTCAAAATATCATATGGTGTTATATTATCATTTGTCTTTTTCATGGTACACTACACTTGACATAGTTTCCATTTCTATCGTATTTCTTTTCCTCATAGTAGAATCGGTTCTGTATGATTGGGATCACAGTGTTTATCTAACGTGGTATAAAATAGGATGAAAGGGTGGTACAAACGGTCCTCATTATGAAATCATGCAAGAAAATACGGAAACACACCAAAAATGTTCATTCTCCTCAGTCACTATAATCTCAATTTTAGTTAAACGGTGTTTAATCATTGTATATATGTTTGTTATATAGAGTTTGTCACTTTTCAGATCTATTGCACAGAGGCAAGTGGGTATGAAGCATTATCAAAGATCACATCTGAATTGAAACCCTCCTTACCACGACTTTCGCCATCATAAGCTGCAGCAGCAGAGTTTATTTTATTATTTTATTTACATTGCTGTTGTTGTTTGTTATGAGATTAGCTTACTGGTTTGTCACTGATGAGTGAAATAAAAAAGGCATACTCGATATCGCACCACATAGGGATCACGAATCTTGCTCCGCTACTTAATCGACACAGTATAAAATCATCGAAAGGACGCTCCATGTGAACGTTGCATGTATATATTATCCACTCAAGAACTGAACACGAGTCATAAGATTTACTCCGGTAGTATCAGTGAAAAACCACAGCGTAGAATTAGGTCAGGGTCTGGTATAAATATTGTCAAATTTACTGAAGTGCTTAAGAAACATGAAAGTCCCTCGTATCACCTAAGCAGATTCTGAAGTCCTGAATGTTTCAATGGAATGATCTTTGACAAAGACACACATACGCCATCTATTGATTAAACAATGCAAGTCACTGAAAAAAGTCCATGCGGGTTTTGTTATTTTGTGTAACTCGGTGATTGAAAGATTAAGCAATCAGTTCTTTACCGTACTCCTGGTACTAGCTCTCTAAAACCAGTTGAGTTGTTTCTGAGATCGATCGAAGTTATGGCAATATAGTTTTGGCACCAGCTCTGTTTACCAGCAAAGAATCGGTACCAAAGATAAAGATTCACTGTGACATCACTGGTTCATACAGAGGTTCCGCACACAACGCATGCAAATTGTAGACAATCATTTACCCCAACTAAACTAAACTCCCATTGGTGTTTAACAAACTGCGTAGGTATGACAGCTACATAATAATGCAAGCTGTAGCCTCGATACCAAAATCACAGATAAGCGTGATCCCCAGAACGCTGGAAAAGTACATGACGCTCCAGCTGGGACAATTGCAGTGTATCGATTCGTTACTGTTTATGAAGTATGCCTTAAACAAGAAAGCAAACAAATTTGATGGCGAAACACTTCCAAATCACTCGTCGGTAATCTCCAACCAATACAGGCCTACTGTACAAAAATGTGTTAATCCATATGAGTCCGTGACAGGCTGGAACATATTTAGTGGAATAATTTTGCCACAGATCGATGCATTGTATTATTCATTATCTTGTGAAAGTGTTTCCAAGTAAAGTCGCGAACATGCAAAAAAGGCTGGTCAGCATTCGATTTCAAACATAAAGGCAACCGGCACGATATGCACACTGATGTCTTGTTGCTCGATGATATGCTTGAGAAATGTCATAAATATTAGGATGTATTGTTGAGAAAATCCAAAACGGAGCTGGAATTGATCACTAACATCCACCAGCATCTGTTATCCAAAGATCAGCTCCTGATCGATGTCGAGTCACAGATACGCTCGTGCCAACTACACAAACGTGGAAGGGAATGCCATCGTTGACCCAAACAGTTACGTCATCTGTCTAGAAACATATATCCTCTATAGGAGGGCCATGATGCAAACACTTGTCTTTGGTGCATTTTGTTGGATCCATCCTGATCATATTGATCTACAAAATACATGCATGATCACAACATCAGCAGTTATCAGGGATAATTCTCTGAAGTTGATCTGGAATATTACTAGTATCTGCAAGAGGCAAGAAAAGATTATATGCTATCCCAGGAAGCCGTCTCTGTGCCTGGTATATGGTTGTCCCCGTATTAGTGCGCGATCATTGATGTGTCCGGTACACTGAATGCACCAGACGAGTACCAAGTCTTAGAACCAAACACATCTATCTACTGCACGTGAGAAATATGAAGATGAATTTGCGATTGGATATGCGTGGGACCAAGATTCATTGTCAGGAAGTTTTGATATTTTCCATAACAAATGACTTTGAGAATGACATTTTTAAACTGAAGGGCAATGCCTTGTTTTGGAGAACAACGGAGAATCTACAAAAAGTAATTTGCCTTGTTCTTGTCGTTATAGTGAGCAAGACAGACTTCGATAATTCATCGCAGACCCGGCTTTTGAATCTATAACAGAGCATAGATGGTGCACGTTTTGCCGTTCATAGTTAAAAAATTAAAACTTACTCTGATAAAACGAATCTGTGTTGGATCGTCTGTCCTGGACGTATCGAAGCTACTCATGTACGAATTATACTATGAGCAGGATCGGGTCAAGATGTTGTGCACTGACACTGATTCGTTGCTGCCATATCACAGCTAACTTTGGTCATTCCAGTTCAGACTACCAAATATCAAAAAAAAAAGGTGGTTGGCAAATTTAAATAGGAATGCTTGGGCAAACTGAAGGAAGAGTGTGTGGGACTGAAACCAAGCTGTACTCAATTGTTGTTCGATCGAGGTGAACTGGCAAGGAAAATGAAAAAGGTCAAATGTGTTCCAGAGGTGATTGTAAAGAGAGATCTCAAACATGAAAGGTACCTGGAATGTCTTCCAGACCGACGTGAATTCGCACACACCCCAAATATAATCCAAACCAAGAAACATAGCATGGGTGCTTGCCGACGCACGAATCTGAGTTTGCCCTCGCTCAATACTCAAACGATGGATACTCCTAGCTAGAATCATCACTTACGCGTCTGCACATTGTGATGTTGTGAAACAGCCTGTGATTGATACTGGATAAAGTTAGAACAAATTCGTTAAGGTGCTATTTCTGTATTTGATGTAGTGACTTGTGATTCGTTTCGTGCAAGTGCACGGCTGGGAGGTTTCCGCCCACAATATGATTATGGCCGCGATCGGTAACGCGTTGGTTGTCTTGGAACATGAATCCCTTCCGAAATAGCAAAAACGTCTGCAGACCATAGGCGGTCAGTTTTTCGACGTTGTTGCCAGCCTTCTAAGTCTTCAGGTAGATGCAGTCGAATCGCATTGCCTGGTTTTAATCATGTCGTGAGTGTATCCTCATTGTTCAATGCTTTTGAGACTAATGAAAGTTGCTCTAACCATTCCTGAGACTGTGATTTCCTCATCAACTTTCTTGTGTGAGTACTGATGACGGAACGGACGATCTACAAGAGTACGATTATATATTTCATCAAAAGTTTTATCACGGTGTACACTGACATGCCCAACTCGATCTCGCACGAGGTGTTTGGCCAGAATCATAACCGCAGATTAGAGACATTATTTGCCAGGATCCACTTACAACAATCGTGGTATTGGGAGCTTTCCGCTTGCATAAATGCGCTCGGGTGCATCTGCGACACTTACAAGATATGTTGATGTCATCACGTTTGCTTCTTTGCATCTCTTAGTCACGTCGATTATGATTAGCGCATATCACGAACAATTTCGTTTGGAACAAATAGCAAAGTGATTGTCGAAGCTCGGTATGTGTTTGAACATCAAACCACCCGTAGGAGTATGTCCTTATACTGGCAAGTAAATTTGCCACAGTTCTTATGTGACAACATTGCTGAAGGAATCCCATGAGTGACCTTTGCTACACGGCCTAAATGTTCCATAAAGGCTTCACCTCTTCAGTATAAACACAGAGTGTGGTATTTTTGTAATCATGTCCAGGTTTTTATTTCCATGTTTTGTTTTTTTTTTGTTTTTATAGTGATTCAGTTTTCACTTTTAAGTTATGCCTTTGCATCCATCTACAAGTTTGGTTTTCATACCTTCCTTGACGAACTATGGTGCGATTCGTTCTACAAACATTGGATTAATCATATTCAGTTCATTAATACGATCCACATTAATGCATTGACTCCCAAATATGTCATTGGAGTTTGAAAAGCAAGGTCGTGTCGGTTAAAGGCAGTATCAGCGCGGTTGAGAGCTTTGTCGCCAGGCTTTCCTTGGCTGTTAGAATAATGTTGAATATCACGCCTTGTATCGCATCCACAATAATAATAGCCACCAAGATGTTTTTCACCCGGGGATTTTTTCCAGGGTGTCCCTGGTAACATTGTTAATGAATCCGGTTGCAGCTTTCCTATTGAACGTTAACTTCTTTTCTCCAACGTCAAACACAAGTTCCAGTAATTGTTGCAAGTCAATTATACTTTTGAAATTTAGTTGGATTTGCAGTGATCATATTGCAAGATATACAGTTGTTCAATATTACCACGCAAGAGAAAATTTGCAGACGGTTTTGGTAAAATCAATGATTCTTTAGTAATCCTTTTTTCCGCACATACAATGCCTAAACCGTTCAAGCATGATGTTGGAACAGTGTTTTCAAACTCAGTTCGTGCACTTATCATTGGTCCTCCTGGATCTGGTGTAATCCAGGTGTTGCTGAATATGGTTTCACGATTGTTAACCATTTATCGATTGTTCGTGGTTGCGCCATCGCCTGATTGTTAACCGTGTTATGATTTTTTTTTTTTTTTTAAAGAAGTTCTAAACGCGTATAGAAGTGTTAACAACACCAAGACGATTTTGTCGCCCACCAATGATTTCTTTTCCGAGAACGAGTCATTTTCTTTATGGCTGAAAACGGAGCTGATGTAGT
The DNA here is from genome assembly GCA_016617855.1 of Megalonaias nervosa. NCBI lineage: Eukaryota > Metazoa > Mollusca > Bivalvia > Unionida > Unionidae > Megalonaias > Megalonaias nervosa. The sequence continues at coordinate 20,596 of JAECUM010013310.1, read as the reverse complement.
TTGTGGCCTTCCCCGGCAATAATCGGCATAAAAAAGTCACGTTGGAGAGATTGAATTTATTTGGGTGACACTCACAGTTGTCTTTGCAGCAACGCTCTGCATTGGTAAATTGATTTCGAGGTGGAAACGAAGTGTATCCATTCCTTCATAGATAGTAAGTATCGGTGTAAGCACTTTCGTCATTTGCATTGTCGACCATTCGAAGGATTTCATGCATCAACACTCCAAATATTTTTGAGCTCGCGTTAGGATGGTTCATGTCTGTCATCCGCTTCCTGCCTGTAAAATTCTTCATCTACGATATCTTCAGGAGACGGATCTTCGGGAGAACGACATGTTCATTTATTTTTTTTTGCCCGCAATTGTTGCTAGTTTTGGTTATGATATTGAGGATACCAGCAACGCCTCAAGGACACCGACACCGATTCCAACCACGGTCGATATCACCTGTGTCGCTTATAACGTCCCGATTAACGTTCTTGTTGCAGCGACCAGAGAGGAAACCGTATACAACATTGTCGATGACGATGATTAGTCTGCGATATTTTGTTTTGTTTTGTCCTGTGCTCGTCGATCCTTTATTCAAGCAATGCCTTCGACGCACATGTTTGATTGTACCCCAAGGACTGTGTGGGATTCATTATGGTATACTCTAAGTTACCTATTGAGGTGTTTACGAAACGAATTCCAGACACCACCAATACGTCGTTGTGGTTAAGTCTTTATGTGTTAGTTCCAATATGAATGTTTCCGCGGTATGGTTGGAATGACGCAATGCATATCTCGAAAATATCATAAATCGAGCAATTTTAATCACAGAGATCCTGTAGAGCCCGTTGACACCAGCGGTATATTTGATGGATTTGTTTTTGTTGTGACCATGTTGCTGATCCAGACGCTAGTGTGTATACCGCGTTGGTATAAATTACACCAGAGGTAACCTTTTGGATTTTTTTTTTCGTCGCTGTCATCGAGTCGTGTGCGAATTACAGAGAGCTTAATGTCAATGACATTTGGATCTACAGCTAATATATTGATGAGTCTATTTATAGATCTGCAAAATTTCGAAAACACGGCCGTGTGATTATTATATTAGCTCTGAATATGGCCAATCCTTCATTGATTGTTCTCAACCAGGTAATATGGCGAAATCGTTTTTGTCTACATATTTCTTTTGCAGCGCCATCGTCCGATACCGGTTCTTTCAAATTAGCAATGCTATTTCCGCCCCTGTGGAGTTCACCAGTCATTGTATCGACGGCTTTAGCAACACGTCTCATGACATCACTGTTGATAATCGTGAGTGATACGCCTGAGGCTTTGATTTTTCCTTCGCCTTTAAATATTACGATGTCATTGTTGGTCGCACCTGAAACTCGCAGGATAATATCGACCCATTTGATATTGCTCGTCTTTAGCCACCCAAGGTGATCCTGAAATACAACAACCTCATCCGGATCAACCCCGGAGAGACGCAGAAGATCAAAAAGGTTATCTCATATTACATACTCTGACAGATCAATCACACCCGAGACCTTGCTGCTAGCAGATCTTCCGTAAATATCTACTATTATAAACCATTAACCTGGTTAAAACGACGGGCGGTATACTCATGCACACCTTTCTGAGGCGGCGCTGATGACCTTGACACGGAGTTAAGTACAGCAATTACTTCTGGATAGCACATTGGTGCATTCGTTATTGTCGCCGTTGCTAATGTTTAATACAGGACAGAATCGCTAACGATTCTGCAGATATACTGTAAAGATCAGTCCGTATGAATCAAAATAAACAACGCTATGTGGGTCAATCGCCTATGCAACCCCGTGTCTACCTAGAGAAAAACCGCCATATAGATGAATTATACCAGTTTCAGCTCGGTTTGGTTTCTCCTGTAACTGACTGCCCACGAAGACAGTTCTGAAACATGTTATATTTCAATCGCCAAGCAGCACCAAGTTGATCAAAAATGAACATGGCAAGCTTTACCGAAACTTCCCCGTCAGTCTCAGATCTTGACCGCACTGCGTTCCTGGTAGTCTTAGACCTCGTTCCTTTTTTGAGGTCTTTAGTCCGGTTTCCTTTTTCGGCGCCATGCTGGGATCTGTTCCAACAGCACCGAGTGCAGCTGTTTTTACAACAGTTGAAACTGAAGCAGTAAATAGCGCTGGTATCACCGCCAGAAGCGAAAATATGCCATCGGTCTTTGCTGCAAATCCATCTTTTTGAGCACCATTTGGATTACCATCCAATTTCAAAAGTCAACCACGAACTTCAAGGAATGCCTTGGCGGGCAGGAAAACCTTGTTGTATCTTAAACTTGTAGTTCGATTAGTCCACGTTGGTTTGGTTCTTGTGCTTCATAAGAATAATATTGATAATCACGTATCGACTCATCCTTGAGTACTGGCTCGTCCATGTTAAATGCTGGATCGAATACGCAATAGAACATTTTATTATAATTCGTTGTTTTCTAAAATGATGTTCAAACGCCGATCAATATCATCGACGAATACGGGCCAGACTATTGCCCGCTATTAGGTTTGCGATTATATTTTTTCGATCTCGTCTAAGGCTTGTTTTGTCGGAGATGGCCCGCCAGCTAATTCTTTCAACCGCCCCTTTGCAGCTTGATTTAATCTTTTACTGATACTAGCTGGCATCACTTAGGGGCTGGGCAGTTGTATTGGTATGTTCCTCACTGGAATGCTTTGCATTATGCTTTGGTTACGTCGCACTAATTGCAAGAGTCTGTCTTTGATGTCCGACAACTCTTTATTAGAAACAGCGGAAAGACCTGTATCACAAACAACTTCAATGGCTTTCATACCTAATTGTTTTTTTAATCAGGATAGAGTTTGGGGCTATCCTTCTAAAAAAACAAAGCTTGAATGACATGGCCAAGTCGAACTCCGTACATAGCTCAAAAAATTGGTAATCGTGAATTGATCAACCGAATGGTTTCAGGTCCATGTTCGACATTGTGTATAATCATGTTATTTCGTTGTCGCCGATATAACTGATCAATCACTGTAGTAATCGTCGGTAACTTCATCGTTCAGTGCCCTATACACGCTGCAATACAGGACGCTAAATGTACATGCACGCTGACAAATATCAGCTGCTTCGTTGATGATATCGTGGGAATTATAACCGGGTCATCTTCCACCAATCATAATTTCCAGTCGATCAACATCAGCGAGGATGTTATTTGGACAAAGTTTATATTGAATCACTGGCTATTCAACGATCATATTACCACCTTGTTTCCTACACGTCGAGAGCCAGTGGGAAGACCACTTCTGGTTGCTTCTTTTTCCGCAATACGAGGTAGTCCAAATGCTGATTTATCGGATGATAGCATATCTCCATGTAAAGGCGCTTTCCTAGCTTCTTCGACTTGTTTGTGAAAATCTTCAAACTAATTCTTATTTATTTAATGATTTTACTTATACCACGGGATGTTCGAAACATGAAAGGAACCCATTTTGCTCCTGGAATATCAGCTATCTCTGGGTCTAACAAAGTTCTACAAGCTGAATGCCCCTCTTCGACAAATTGGGCATGCTGTTTCTTTAACAGATTCTTTTGCAACAAGATCCCTTATATTATCGATCTCACCACTGGCTTGATCGAAACCATCCATTGCTTGCTGCATTTCCAGCTGTAATTTTGGGTGAGCAGCAGCCATTTCAACTGTACGGTCTCGGAGAAACATTTTGGTTTGTTAGTTCTTTCGGCTATTTTTCAAGCTGATTTTACCGTTTGTTCCAACGTTGGAAGAAAATCATTAGCAGCTTGTTTGGCTGGTTTAGATTACTGTCCTGTACCCTCTGTAAATTCTACATGATATAATTTAGACGTGTGGGATTAAATGGTAAGCATAGAATCACTCATTATTATTATATTACAACAACGATTTCATTACATATAACTGGTCAGTTGACATAAAATATTTAAGTATATCAGCAACGTATTTTTCTTTACCACAAGGAACTGGCAAAATTCACATTTCCCTCATAATTGAGATATTGATGCTGTCAAGTGTCAAATACATGTGACGTGCTGAGCCGCTAATAATAACACGTAGGGTTCCACGCTCAGGCAAACCTGTTACGATTATACAGCAGGCATGATTTTAAACGATTAATAAGTTCCCGTTATCTATTTCGTGTCAAATAAATACGTGTATGCTTTAGTTCAGATCTGTCTCTCTGTCTGGGTGTTCAATGAGCGCGGATGTACTGCGCCGCTTATGGTTCATATAACTTAATTTGTCAGTATATTCCTAACAGAGTACGTGGCCGAATGGTTACGAGTACGGACAATCTCTCGATGGACTTGTGGCAACTCACCTCATCTTCGATTCCATGAGCATCCGACCGACATATTGTCGGCGTTTAATGCAAAACTATTAGTGTGGGGTGGGTGCCTGCGATGAACTGAACAAATATGAAATATCACTCAAGGAGTAAATGTAAAACTCAACCCATGTGTACTTACCTGGACCCTTCCCGATCATAAATAACGGTGTTCATTTAATAGCAACGGGGTTCACTTAGGGGGTTTGTGTTCTTGATTAACGAAAATTAAAATATCAGCCTGCACAGCCTCCGGATCTCTAATATTTCATTCTATAATTTCGTTTCGCACTTAGCTATTTCCCACTGGGTGTGTTCACGCGAAAAACAAACAAAAGACCTTTAAAAACTGTGGAACAATTAATGAGTCAACGTTAATTTGGCTAAAAAATAAAAACAAAATATATTTAGACTCAGATATTGAAGTGGGGCCTAGATGGGGGGGGGGGACACATTTTTTGGTCGTTGTCACACTTCTGCTAAATTGCGCATCGTTGGTCATGGGTATTTTGACACAAAGTTAACATTGGATTATTTTTTTTTTGTCCATGGCTGATTACGAGAACGGGGCTTATTATCCCGGACCAAAACAAAGGTCGACCGCCACTTTATTTTATTTATTTTTTTTTTTTTTTGTTTTTTGTTTGTTATGTTTGGTCGGTTTCCCCTGCTGCTGCTGATCAAGGTGTAGGAGTGTATCGCCTTGGATCCCACATAGCCATCTTAATTGTCGCTAAATGTGACTTGCATATAAATATTCTGTTATTATGTATCTAGGCTCGTACAAAAGTAACAATAAAAGAGTAAAGACAACAAGCTCTGTAAAATTTACCAAAATAATTTATTTCCCTAGAAAAACAAGGTAACAATAACAAAACGGACTTAAGGTTTACGAATCAAATCCAATATTAATCCAAGAATTTAAAAATATGTCATATCAATAAAAAATCTTAAGTGAATCACAGTTCGAATCCAAATGAAATTGGAGATGGAAGACGATGACGTCTTCGATAACCTTCAAAGTGTTGCCATGTCAACAGTTCCTTGTTGAATCACAAAGAATGCTATTCCCGTTTGGAATTCGGAATAATTTCCAATAAATGTCTTTGTCCAAGAATTTTGTTAGGAGGATTTATACTAACTGGTCACAACAAAACACCATTGAGCTTCAAAGACTTAAAGGCCAAATGGCTACTTCTTATGACAAAAAGAGTGATACAGTAACTTAAGACTCAATACAGATTCCCGTATGTCGGTCACGTGGTCATTTTCCCAGAACAATGTATAAGCATTACATGCCGATTATCACGTACGCTGGATATGGCCTTACCTAAAACCACTGGTTCTTACTCTGGGAATAAATATTAAAAAAAGTTATTTCCTCCAAGCTCTATCTCATTTTTGAATCAAGATCAGCAAATAGATACAATATTTCAACTACTGGCTGTTTACCAGGTCAAACAGAACGGAATTGAATTTCTAAAAAAAATGTCAGATCCAGTAGACAAAATTATCATTACAATAACTTGTAATGGAATAAAATAAAAATCAAAAACCAAAACTAACAAACAAGAAATTAAATTACATATACATAACACTGTCTCAATATAGAACGACTCATATTGTATGCATGAGATTGCAAGAGATCGATTTATTTGTGTCAAAATAACTTATTTCTCGTTTATCATGATGCTTAATTTCGTATAAGTACTTTTGTACTAACATAACAAAATAGTTTCGATGAATCAGCTCTGGAAAATGCAACTGCGCTACGTTAAACGTAGGTAACCATGAACTATATATCTCCTGATTTTGTGCCTAGGTTTTGTCCGTTTGATTTGACATCTCGTAAACATCAACTCTACCATTACCAGACACTTAATGTCTGGAATTATCTGAATGAGTCCCATCACGTTATTAGTATGCCACTATGATCTCTATATGATGATTTAGATCGCCATTTTATATATTTCCCTTCATGATATCTCAAAATGGCATTTGATTATCAATTGTGAATCTGGCACTTCCATGTCGAGGAAATTCAATCCATCCATGCAGTGGTAACTGGATATAAAACCATCATATTCTGATAAAGTACATTGCATGATTTACCTGCCTATCTCTCTCAATATACTCTTTAACATGTTTATCTGGCAAAGTTATTTTTGTTTTCGCCTCCCAGGAGTATTTATGATATAATTTAAATTATCTACTTTCTTGTCAACCGTGTACGGACCATAATACTTGGCCTGAAGAGGATTTTGTGGAATTAGCTAGAAAGCCAGAGCTCTATCACTAGGCTTAACACTGATTTCCTTTGTATTTTCATCATACCTTAATTTCATTTTTGACTGAGTAGAGTGCAGATTCGCTCTTGCAACCTCACAATCCTTTGACAACTTATACTTAAAAGTGGAAGCGAAATCGAGAAGATTAAGTTCAGTATCATCATTAAAAAGAAGTTTCTCTTTCAACAACTTCAATGGGCCACTCACAGTGTGTCCAAAAAGGAGTTCAAAGGGTCTGAATCCTAAAGGTTCTTGAATTGAATCCCTATCACCAAATAATATAAATTAGTGCCTTGGTCACAATCATCAACTGTATCAAAACAATATGATCGAATCATATTTTTCAAAGTCTGATGAAATCTTTGTAAAGCCCATTGGTTCTCAGGGTGATAGGCACACAATATGAATTGTTGAATGCCTAATTCGTGCACAACTTGCTGGAAAATTCCAGACATAAAATTTGACCCTTGATCAGATTGAACAGATTTGGGAAGGCCAAACTGGGTAAAGAACTTTATCAAAGCTTCTACTATTGTTTTAGTTTGTATATTCCTCAAAGGAATTGACTCTGGGAATCTTGTTGACTCACATATAATGGTGAATAGGTATTGGTTGCCTGACTTGGTCTTAGGTAAGGGACCAACACAATCTACCATTATTCTGCTTATATATATATTTTTTAAAAACTTTTTATTGGTATACCGACTTTTCATATGAACCGGGTAGGGCCACTCAGCATTACCGTCAATGGACAGAAGCTCGCTGTTGCTGACAAGTTCATCTACCTTGGCAGCACCCTGTCGCGCACAATCTCCATCGATGAAGAGGTCACTCTCAGGATTGCTCGTGTAAGTGCAGCCTTCGGCAGACTTCACAATACTGTATGGAACAGAAGAGGAATCAGCCTGCCAACCAAGCTCAAGGTGTACCGCGCAGTAATACTGCCCTCCCTCTTGTGAGACATGGACGGTGTACAGTCGCCATGCAAAACAGCTGAACTCCTTCCACATGCGCTGCCTCAGAAAACTGCTCCACATCAAATGGCAGGACAAGACTCCTGACACAGAAGTCCTCCAGAGAGCAGAGATGACAAGCGTCCATGCCATGCTCAGAAGGTCACAACTCCGCTGGGCTGGTCATGTCTGCCGTATGCCTGATGAGCGCCTCCCAAAGAGACTGTTCTATGGGGAACTCGCTGAAGGCAAGCGTTCCCGAGGAGACCAAAATAAACGGTTCAAGGACACGCTCAAAGCCTCCATGAAGTCCTGTGGCATTGACCCAGACAGCTGGGAGCAGCTTGTCGAAGACCGCTCTGCCTGGCGTCACCAGATCAACTCAGGCGCAGCTGCATTTGAAGAGCAACGCATCAACGAGGCCAAACAGAAACGCCAGCAGAGGAAGAGCAGAGCCAGCGCCGACCTTCAGTCCATCCAGCCCCCGGCAATTCCCTGTCCTCATTGCCGTAGACTCTTCAGATCACAGATTGGCCTCACCAGCCATCTGCGCACTCACAAACCAGCCCAGATCTGAAGTCATGGTCGTCTTCGAGACCGAAGGACGAACATCATCATCATCATATCTATCTATCTATCTATCTATCTATCTATCTATCTATCTATCTATCTATCTATATAATTGTTTTAAAACTCTTTTTTTGTTATACCGACTTTTCATATGAACCGGGTTGGACCAATCGGTTCACTTTTCTTCCTTAGATACCATGGCATATATATATATCCCCATCTTGTCTCCAAATGTATGGTTAACATAAAGTACGTAGAACTATTCTGGTTTTGTATCACTATCTAACAAATTGTATACCAATTATGACTATAATTTCTACATAGAGTACCATTCCTTTCCCCTCTGTACCGAAATTTGCATTATCAATAACTCTTGACAAGTAATTTGAACATTTTTTCAGAAATATCCTACATTCATATGGATCATGTTTCCTTTGAAACGGTAATTAACGTAGTTACACTAATAGAAAACCCTTGTCATAAACGTCCCCGTTTTCCTTAAAGACTGAAATTCCTACCGTTTCGAAACTTATTGGTCCTTGCAAAAAAGTTATGGTATGCCCGATAATTATTAATACATTAAACATAAATCTTTCTAACTATATCAATTCGGTTTTTGATCTTAGGCAAACTTTGATACCCAATGCCGAATGTGGATGGTCTCCATATTGGTACTAGCACACTTATAAAAGTTTGCAATGATAACTTTCAGGAAAATGTGTATATATAATGATGTTGGACACCACATTGTATTACCATTCACCTTGGGACAAATTATTATTACTTGTATTGCGTTTGGAATCTATTATTAATATTAGTATTATTCATATATAATAATAATAATAATAATAATAATAATAATAATAATAATAATAATAATAATAATATTATTATTATTATTATTATTATTAGTAGTAGTAGTAGTAGTAATAGTAGTAGTAGTAGTAGTAGCAGTAGTAGTAGTATCAGTAGTAGTATTAGTAGTAGGAGTAGTAGTAGGAGTAGTAGTAGTATTAGTAGTAGGAGTAGTAGTAGGAGTAGTAGTAGGTTTAGTAGCATTGTTAATAAAACAAGATATGACTAGTCCAACGAAGAAATACATCACTTGTTATTATGTGCTTTAGGTGAATCTATTGCTACCTGTTGCCCTGTTGTACGTGTGTTTCACGGTAAATTAATATATTAAAGAGTTATATCAATTGCCCTTATAGATCTCAAGTTTATATTAAAACATTTCAATACATAAACTTTTAAAACCATTTCTAATTTTGTTTTAAATACTATCTGTGCTTTAGAGAGGGATTCCTTCTCAAGAGCTAGCCATTAGGCTATGTGCAATAACACATTTAAAGTTGAAGTCACCAAGTAGTTTTTATCTCTTCATGAAATAAAGCATGATCATATACATCAAACGCTGGACTTTATCCTGTGTGTCATGTTGGTCGAATCCGGTGCTTTATTAAAATGGCAACGTATTCGTTTGATAACAATAGTATGAATTTGTAATATATAGACAATTTTACCAAGGTCTTGTTTTTATTTTAAACTGTAAATAACTTGGCAGACTTATAAGTATGTACTAGTAACTGTATTGTTACAGATATGAGACAGTGAGCTACACTCGACTGCTCTTCTTATATTGGATCATATTAGTTGAGGAAAGATTAGTACTAGTATTTAAGATACTTTATGAATGACAGTGGCACATGTTGCCCTAGTATGTTAGGTCCCAATATTATATAAACGTTACAAGTTAAATACAGTTTGTACTAGAATATCCAATGTCAATATTGAAAAAAGGAATTGGTGATAAGTTACATTATCTCACTTATTGGAACATACGCTAATTGAACACCCTCTATCTGAACAAGAACCTTTAACACGGTTGGTGTTGAAAGCATAGACAAAATGAAGTACGCAAATTTGATTCAGCTAGGGAACAAGATAATGATGGGATTCCCACTAATAAGACAAAGTAAGTTGCACTCTTGTCAATTAGTTGCCTATATACAAATGCAGCACTACGGTAATGTATAGGGCTCTCACACGGGTACTGCTGTAATACTGAATTTAAGAACGAATTGAACAATTTCCTTCAGCAATACTTGGAGAGCAAAAGCTGGTCATAATTCAACGAGGTTAATAATTTTAGTATTTCATAATTGCCCATTTCAATTAATTTATCACAGTTATTATTTCAGTGGAAACTATATAGAGCGGAATAAGAACAAATAATTAAATTTATTCTGCCTTTGACGACCCACCTTTCATTTGCTGTGTGTAAATTCTAGTCCAAAACGAAGTTGAAAAGGTGTTAACTTTTCAAAAGAAGATTACAACTTTTTTAACAAATTATAAATCAAAGAACAAGAGTCCTTCCGAACAAACATAACATGTTGCACAGACAACATCAGTTGTCAATACAAAATGTCAAATGCTTGTGATATCATATAATGTGATGCAATGCCGATTATAGTACGGTTGACAATCCAAATTTTCACAGAGGTGTCCTTTACGCAACTAATATGAAATTGTTCCGATATGTATGAGGAAGGATGAGTATTGGAACCGGAAATTCCCACATTTACTCTAATGTATTTGGGACAGGATATTTGTGTGATTTGAGTTGTAACAGTAGTATATAGAACGCATTTACAAATTTCATTTAAGGTCGGAATTGCATCACATATTAAAAGCGTACATATGTTGTGGTTCCAGGAAATCCTGGCAGTTAAGAGACCTGTTTATGTTCACATTCTTCAGTGAACACAAGTGAGCTTTTTTACTGCTATTAGTTAATATTTAATCCACTTTTTATATCGGATATATTCCTCGTTATAGGTATGCAATTCACATCTACCCATATACCTGCTATTATTTGCAAAATAACCTATGTTTTACGAGCTGTTGTTGGTATTGTCTTTGGGTAAAAAGGCCATTTTCCTACCGATGTGATCATTATTCACAATTCACTTTCGAGATTCGACATGAAAAATGGCCGATAAAATGATCATAGTGATAGGAAAAACCAAGCGTTCCAGAAGGCGGCTTAATAAAAATATTTCCCACCTTTTTAACCAACGAGTAAACGAGAATACTGCGCAATAATTTCATGGTCTATTTGAACAAAACAATATAATATAAGCTGATATTTTAACATATTGTAATATCAAAAATATGAAACGGCATACTATAGGGAAGGTGTAACGAATGTGGGGTAACAAGTGTCTTTCTTAATTGGAGAAAGAGAAACCTCATTCCCGAGGTTTCGATAATAATGCTGAACGTTTTCTTACTGCAATAGGCTGGTTGTTGCGTTTGGTATTGTTCATCGTTATCTTCTTTATCGGCCTCCTTATCCGTGTATCATCTCAATCTGAAATATATATGATCCTTGCTTTGGGATATTTACGTTGAAAGGAAGCACTGAATGTTATCATTTGAATAATCGTGTCACTTTTGAGTCTTTTATGAATAAAACAGAGTACAATCAAATTCCTGATAAAGTCGTTGTTCTCATTAGCAATGTTCAGCAACGTTAGATTATATTTACCATAGCACTGATATTAAACAGATGTAACCTTAGACACATTTGTATTCATATCACTACTGCCAACTGTATGATTGCATTTCTAGAGATAAATAAATCAATCCATGTTAAATAAGACCAATTTGTTGGTACCTATTTTGGCAGTAATGAAATAAGTATGCCACAATTGTTATTCAACATTTATGAATATATGATTAAGTCTTTGTCTATTTGATTGTCGATACGTTGAAACGTAACTAATAATACAACATAACTATGCTGTTGACAAAGTGTTGATACTTTAATTGCAATCTTATTGTATACAGTTATACTACCGTCACTATGATCTTAACTCGTGAAATCAACCGTTATAATTGGTCATGGAAAACCACTGATGCAAATAGTTGTTAACCTGAGATTGAAAAGAGATCAATGCATCTTACAGAGTGCGTACTATGCTAGCTCCGTTCGGTTATATTGGTGCCCATTCACATATATAGCATGTATTGAACATCCCTGTCTTCGCTATTACCTTTCATGAAAACCGTCCTCCCTCATGTCACATATCCGTGGTATATGTACAGAAAAAATAGATTTCATGATATATGTACTTGATTTCAAAAAGGCTTTTTTACACTGAAATTACACTCATCTATTTAAATGACAGCTGTAACATGTTTAATCAAGACTTAGCGGCTACTTAATCATTAATGGTTATTACTAAACGCATATATTCACATTAGTACCAATTCAATGGAATGACGAAAGGCGCAGTTCTTCGTGAGACCTAAAGGAAATCTAACGCCGTAACACATACTATTTCCATCATAGGGGAAATTTATTAGAACCTTACATTTGCTGCCCAAATTTTTAACAATGCATACAATTCATAATGTAGCGATTATTTGTGCATCCAAACGTTCCCTAATTTTTCTCTTACCAATATAAAATCCATTACCTCTTCTTAAAATCAAGTTAAGTGTGGCAATAGACTATATAACACAATGTTTGAAACTGTAGTGTTCAATTGTTATTTGAAATTTTGATTAATAAAGAAATAGTATGATTTTGAAGAATTTTATATTTCAGGGGTGAACTAAAAAAATTCTTTAACTTGTACATATTCGTACATATTGCAGTGATCTTGGACACCCCTTAATCAGATAATGATGTCAGCATAAGATAATTGTCCTCAACACTCAAGATTCTTCAAGATATATTGCCAAATGTATTTCTTTGTTCAAAAGATCTTGGTGAGGTTGATAATGTATCCCCTGTCATCAAGGCTGTGTAGGTGGAAATACAACAAAATGCAAGGAAATAATCAAGGAAAAGCCAAAACAACTTTAGACGTTTAGAGATATGAGCTACAGCAATATGGGGAATGTGGAAAAGTGAATAACTGATACCACTGAGCAAACTATGGAAAGAAATACTAAACAGTTATTATGACCTTATTAGGATCACATGAAGTGTGCGTACAATCAGATGTAGAAAACTCCTTTATTATCTTGAATCACCACTTGATACCAAAAATGGAGCAATTGCATTGAACTTTTACGTGACATTGCACTAATGTCGTCCCATTGTAATTAAGAGGTATTGCCTGTAATTGCTGTTCAACTTTAGGTATGATGTACTCGATTTAAACTGTGGATTCATATGTATTTCTTATACACCATATAAGAATATATATATATATATATATATATATATATATATATATATATATATATATATATATATATAATATATATATATATATATATATATATATATATATATATATATATATATATATATATATATATATATATATATATAACGAGTTACGCTCGCGTAAGGACATTTATGGAAGCTGTGATTGGGTTTACAATTTCCAGACAGTTTCGTCGGGTAATGCGCTGTCAAAGGCCAATATTTTTAATGTTTTTAATCACGTGCGCTGCCCAGCCAATCGCAATACTTTCGCACTGGCTGTCTGCGCGGAGGGATTTTCTCTTTTAAGGACTTTTGCGTGAGTTGAACCAATTTCCTTCTGGAGTGCGGACGTGTTTTCTTTTTCTGTAGAAATTTTTTCTTCGTTGTTATCGGTTCACGCTGTTAGATCTTCCTCGTTTCCTGGAATTTTGAAACCAGATGAATCGTCCTGAAAGTTAAGTAATTACTTACATTAACTTGTTTCCATTTCATCAATTCTGCTGATCTTTATTTTCTTATACATTTCATCACACTCACACTGGATCATTTAATCTGTAAAAGATTGCAGCGTCATTTTGAAATCAGAAATAGACGATCGTTTGCGCCCCGTTTTCAATATTCGGCGCTAGTCTAGAATTTATATGCATGGGGGCAGGATAGTTGACAGAATTATCAGTTTCGATCTCTCTGTCGTACGCAAAATTAAACCAGAGAACCATTAAGCTATATGTAGATATACCTCCCATCGTCTATTTCATAAATTCATTTCATGAACATATGTGCCTAAAAGTTCTTTCTCAGTCTTTTGTCTATTGTTACACTGTTAAAATACTTTCGAACAGGATTTGCAAGCGACTCCATATTTGTTTTCTTTCAATTGGTTCCGTACCACTAGCTTGTGTTTTCCAGCTGGTTCCGTACCAGTGGATTGTGTGTTAGCCAGTTGGTTCGGTATCACTGGATTTTATGTTAACCTTCTGTTTCCCAGCTGTTTGCTTACCAATGGAATTTATGATTACCTGTTTATTCCGTATCACTGGCCTGTGTATTTACCAGCTGGTTCCATACCACTGGACTGTGCATTTCCTACTTTGTTCCGTGCTACTGGACTTTGTGTTTACCAGTTGGTTCCGTACCACTGAATTGTATGATTACTAGTTGATTCCGTATCACTGGCCTGTGTGTTTACCACTTGATTCCGTATCGCTGGATTGTGTGTTTACGAGTAGGTTACTTACCGCTGGATTGTATGATTACTAGTTGATTCCGTACCACTGGATTGTGTGTTTACCAGTTGGTTCCGTACCACTGGATTTTATGATTACCAGTTGATTCCGTATCACTGGTATGTGTGTTTACCAGTTGGTTCCGTACATTTTACGTTTGCATTGAGTTTCATGCTTGGCGTACTTGGGTTCTGCACCTCACTACTTGGCAGTTGATTAGTCATTTATGCTTTCTGCTTCCATCACTTCGCTCCATGTCAATGGGCTATGTGTTGCCCAAATCTTTTAGGCCCCCTGACCTGTTGTAATTGTCAGTTGATACTGGTTGTATGCTGAATTCTGCACCTCAAAACAATGCCCAATAATCTTCATAATAGTCCAATTTTGTTTCTATTTTCATTTTCTTCCTTGCTATTACCGAGCACATGCCTCATCTCACTACAGTGAACAGTGATGTTCATAATATAACAATAAGGGTTCTGCATTTGCAACAATTGCAATACACTGGCATTGATGTCATTATTAACTTTTTTATGGCATTCATTACAGAAAATGCCCCCCCCCCCCCCCAAGGAGAGCTGCGGCGGCGTATCAAATGACAGTGAAGACAACTAGACCATCAAGCTCCAAAATCCAAGAGGCGGTGAAGAGGTTCAGAAAGAAGGCACCATTGTCAACACCAACTGCCGCCAACCGTCAACCTGGAACATCCAGCGAAGGGGCTTGGATGGACCCCCATCTTCTTAATATTATAACCCAAGAGGTTTCCGACAGGCTTACCACCCAAGTGACACAGGAGATCCATAACAAATTTGATCAGCTGGTAGCTACGCTCAGTCCGTCCACAGAAAATTGTCCACAGACCGGGTTTCAACTTGAACCCTCCGTAGCAACAGACAACACACCAGCAGCATCCATGGTCTCCGCCGCCATTGTGGAAACCAGTTACAGGTACAGTTGTGGATACAGGTAACGTTGTCCAAATCGTTTGTGCGTCCCGGGGGGGTGGGGGTGGGGGGCTTTCACAATCACAAATTGTACGCTTGTCGGTCACACCATCCACTCTAATCCATGATAAAGTTAAGACAAATATATGGGCGGGCTCACACATTGATTTTTCTACCCTCCTGAATTACCGGCAAGATGCTGGTTTAAAATTTCAGTTAGATACGTACAGTACTGGTCCTGAACTTAGCATTGTCCCAAAAATTAGAAACGTCCAGCTCACAATAGGACATTGGATTCTCGATTGGTGCAGGTTCACTAGTGTTCTATGTGAAACATATTCCCTGGTTAGTACCTCTCTTCCCCAATACATGAAAGCTGTCCTTAAATTTGAGAGACGCGCTGATTGGATATACTATGATGAAAGCTTTATACAATTGTAACATTTACACGACTGACCTAGGAAATTCTGTCTTTTCACTTTCTATCTTCCTTTCGATTCTATCGATGTCGGAAAGAGTAGGCTGGTGTATGCACATTTAATTTTACAATCTCATCCAACAAGTTAATAATATGGAACCCTGTGTTTTCGTTTACTTTCTTTCTGCCAACAACTTGCACCCCTCTTCTACATGTCTAAGAACACATCACACACACACACACACACACACACACACACACACACATATATATATATATATATATATATATATATATATATATATATATATATATATATATATATATATATATATATATATATACTATATATATATATATATATAATATGGCGAATAACAGTCCTTTCTCGTTCATTGGACCCAGCAAGGGATCACGTGTGCCACGGAATGATTCAGGTAAATGCAATAAACTGCAATAAACTGACAAGGAACAATGCAAAACTAGTGTCAAACTACCCTGAGCGCTTTCGAATCATAATGAGTCTTTTTCAAAGGCAAATGCAAAACATAGACAAGACAAACAAATAAGACAAAAAAGATACTTTGTCAATGAAAAATACATTGCAATTTTAATATATGCGTGCAAACGATTTACTATATATAAATGATGCTATTTCTGTAGAGCTCATTAGCGAATTTTTCCTTTTTCCTTGTTGATTTCTTATGTGAGTTAAAATTGTTTTACCACAGACTGCTTTCTCCATGATGTCTATATCTGTATAACATTGTCTGCACTCCTTCACCGCGTGGAAGAAATGTTGGTGTATGACCATTTAAGGTCCGTGGATGAAAATTTAATGGTAGTAGACAATTAGTATCCTTCATGTCTTTCTTATGAGAATTCTTTTTCGTTCTTGATGCGAGATGTTGCAAATAAAATTTAGCACATATGACATATGCAAGAGTAAATCAGTGTCACACACATATACAACTCATGCATGCATGATTCTATTAGACCTCGTCACGTCGTCGGGTGCAGGAAAATCATAACGTGTGCAGGTACATTACATTCTTCATTCAGACAATCAAAGGAACCCCAATACAATGGTTTATACGTGACGCTAAGCGATGATCTAAAGTTCTGGCAGCTGGGAATGTTTTATGCAACGTGAAATATGCATCTGCACCAAAACGGCTATAATTTTAAACGAAAGCTCCTCATGAAATCATCGTATTACCATTACACTATTAAATCACAATGAAACATGTTACATTGTGTGAATATTCCATGTAGAAGAGTTAGAACAGCAAAGAGAAACATAACACACAATAAATTCCTCCCCATCCGTTCACCACCCCTTCTTCTGTCACCGTTCCGGTGGCCTAGTTGTCAGTGTCGGCCTTGGATGTGACAGGTCGCGGATTCGAACCTCCTCCGAATCATACCAAACACTTACAAAAACTTACAAAAATGGTACTATCAGCTGCCTCGCTTGGCGCTCATCAATAAGAGCTTAGTGTTAGGACTGGTCGGCCTGGTGTCAGGATAATGTCGTAAGGTCTGACATGATTATACTAGACATCATTCATAACTGTCAAACTGCAGATATCGTAAGATATAAGACCATTTATTTAGAGGTACGTCAAAAATCACACACACACACACACACACACACACACACACACACACACACACACCCTCTTCTATCACTTCGATTCAAACAATGCCCTGTAAATATCACGAAACACATTTGACATCCCCAAGAAAACATTTCGTATAATATATCATCTATATTTTACCGAATACATCACAATCCATCCTCCAAAGGTTATGTAATTCAGACTGAAAATGCACTACTATAAACAACATTTATGCATTCAAAAATGCATGCATACATACGTACATACATACATACATACATACTTACACACATATATGCATGCATACATACATACATACATACATACATACATACATACATACATACATACATACATATGACTATTCATAGGACTATATCATTATACCAATATACTCAATGGAAACACTAAGTCGAAACAGACAAATGTGCGCCCAATGGTTCCTTAAGAGGAATACATAAAACGGCGAAACTTGCAGCGTAAATCTCTTTGGAAAACAGAACCAAACTGATCAGTTTGGTACTTTGGCTCAATGGGCTTTGGTTTTCAGATTTGTTAATTGTTCTGATATATTTCCATTAAACGCGTTTATACTTTCACAAAACGTAAATTAATTGAGTGAAACGTTTGAGAACATGCATACTATTGGTGTTTTGTCTGTTTGTCTACAAATAACACCCAAATAATTCATATTGCTGGCTAGTGTAGAAAGATCTTAATAAATATATTGCTGTGTTGCTCCTATAGGCGAACAAGCAGAACTTAAATTCTGAACTGTCACCGAAGTCCGAGAAATCGTGATTGTTTTGAGTTTTATATAAAGTCTTGGCATTTATTTTCATTGTCTTGGCATTTATTGTTATATTTATATTCTCCCTAAATTTGAAAGTTTTTTGGTGAATGACGTATTCCTGTTTATATATTCTACATTCCATAGGTTGCTAGGTATTTATGCATATAGGATTTAGGATACTAGAGGGAATCGTTTATATGCAGAAATGGTTAAATGATGCTAGCAGCTATATCTGTCCTCCAATCATATATTAAAGTAAGCATTGCTTTATATATTCGGCATATTTACAGTTAAATACCGAGCCTATTGGAAACAAGGTGTTATATATTCAATGTGTTGACATATATATTAAACAATGTCAATGTGCCTCAGCGAACAACCTAAGAGTTTTAAGCAAAACAAATAATTAAGAAACAAGTATCAGTTTCAGAAGCAGAGACATGTTATCAAATATTAATAAATGGCATGTTGTCCTTCATTGCAAATCAAGGATAACGTCAGCTGAGATAAGTACTGGGGAGAATAATACGCCATTTGTGTTAGTCAAGGATGTAGCCTTTCTGAAGCTAATGCAAATTCGTATCATTCCTAAATCTACAAATATGTACATACCTAGCCGTACTCGCGAATAAATAGTGCCTTTATAGGTCATTTTCGAATGCTTGGTGTATATACTTTCAAATTGCTGATTTGAACGTAACGCCATTTTCAGCACATTATAGGCTATACATAGAGGCCAGGAATTCTAGTGGTTAAATAACACCCAAAACCCAATAAGACGAACCGACCTAGAGAAAGATAGTGACAATGTTTCTCACATACCCACACTAGGCAAGCCGCAGACTAGGACCCATTGAGACAGATGTGAGATGGATGTGATCCATAAAAGCTATCTCCTTAGACCAATTGGCCACCATTGGCAACACAATAATTTTAATAGAGTTTCAGAAATAAACTCATAAATGTAGATAATTCAAAAGTTTGGTTGTATCCATTTTATGTTTATATATTGAAAATACGTTCATAGAAACAATGGAACCTTTTGACGTGAAATTATCCTTGCACAGTAATTAACAGTAGGGCACAAACAGAACATAGATAAACTAATGTCAGTCCATTCCCAAAGGGTGGTCACTTGCGTTATACTTGCTCATCAACTCTTTCTATCGGACAGTATGTCACTTTGAGCTCAAACCATACACTGAGGAAGATGATTGAAGCTACCCAAATCATACAATGAGCGGACTCAACGGATTGCACAAGAGGAACTAATTCCACCTGTAACGTTATCTTTTTAGTTTCCAAGTACTTTTGCCAACCATATTGCAATAGAATGTAGCATGGGCTGTTGAGAGCTCACCCTTGTATGCTACTTGAAGAAGATTGTATTTATTTCTCACAAAAATGAGTAGTAACATTCTTACCTTCTGATAGCCTTTTGCTTGTAAGTCCGGTTGCGCTCTGTGTTCAATCGCTCCTGTAAATCGTCTAAACAAATATTCATCGTTTGTTTTACTTCCTTAATTTTGAGATCAGTCTGTTAAGTTGGGTTTCACCGGTTATGAAAATTGGATTCCTTTATCGGCTTCTACTTCTTATGATGATATTTTTCCTCCAAATTCACAATAAGTTCGAATGGGTTACTTTTCTTAAGCAGAACATATAGTTCTTCCTTCACATCAATCCCCTCGAAGCAAACATTCAATATGTGGACGAAGCAATCTTTACAAGAGACGACCTTGTAATAACTGCAATAATGTTTATATCTCCTGCGTGACTTTGTAAAATGCAATTTCCTTTGCAACTGCTATCACTTAGGTTGGGTCAAAATTCAACTCCAACATATTAAGGGTGCAATGATCCGGTAAAAGATTCTGCTTTCTATGTACTGTGAGATAAACTGCCCATATATCATAGCTTAACAAAATCTTCAACCTGGAAAGAGGCGCTCGCGGTTTTACAAGCTCGACATTGTCTACATTACATTTCACTGTAAGAACGTTTGTGAGATAGCTGGCTGGAAATAGTTATGTTCATTCCCATGCAGGTCTAGCCTTTACAGAATGATTTGCTGAATTTTTACATTCTGGAGAATAAACACAGTTTTATAGCTTGCACTTCATACCGTCAGTTGATATGCTGGATTTGATATACTTTCCAGAGAAGGTGTTGGAACACGGCAGTTCTC
>JAECUM010013309.1:0-20683 GCA_016617855.1 Megalonaias nervosa | reverse complement strand
TAGACTCCATAATATGGGGCATATAGATACAACTCTATATCTAAGGCATTGTCTAAAAGAACACTAGACTCCATAATATGGGGCATATGGATACAACTCTATATCTAAGGCATTGTCTAAAGAACACTAGACTCCATAATATGGGGCATATAGATACAACTCTATATCTAAGGCATTGTCTAAAGAACACTATACTCCACAATATGACGCATATAGATACAACTCTATACCTAAGGCATTGTCTAAAGAACACTAGACTCCATAATATGGGGCATATAGATACAACTCTATATCTAAGGCATTGTCTAAAGAACACTAGACTCCATAATATGGGGCATATAGATACAACTCTATATCTAAGGCATTGTCTAAATAACACTAGACTCCATAATATGGGGCATATAGATACAACTCTATATCTAAGGCATTGTCTAAAAGAACACTAGACTCCATAATATGGGGCATATAGATACAACTCTATATCTAAGGCATTGTCTAAAAGAACACTAGACTCCATAATATGGGGCATATGGATACAACTATATATCTAAGGCATTGTCTAAAAGAACACTAGACTCCATAATATGGGGCATATAGATACAACTCTATATCTAAGGCATTGTCTAAAAGAACACTAGACTCCATAATATGGGGCATATAGATACAACTCTATATCTAAGGCATTGTCTAAAACAGAGGTGGGCAAACTTTCCAGTGCAAGTGCCGCATACACAAATTTACAACTTTAGCGGGCCGCATAGTTCTTAAGTAAAATAATTAATATTTGAAATAGCAAAAACAAAAGGTTTTTCTAAATAACATCATAATTAATTTTCAGTTGTTAATATGTTGTTAATATTTGAAAACTTAAACTTCAAAAAAAGCACATTTACTTGATAAACAGAGTAACATAAACAGAGTCAGTGCGAATGATGCAGCTGATCACATTCATTGACCAGTTTGTCAAAATTTGGTGACAGGTTGCTCGTGCTGATCTTTAAAAATGAGTGAAGATTTGAATCTGTGAGAAGCGATCTGTTCTTTGACTTGCTGACTTTCATAGTAGAGAAAGTCTGCTCACAAATGTAGGTTGATGCAAACAACACAAACATCTTTCTGGCAAATTCTTTCAGATTTTGAAACTTTCCTGGGTGTAGAGAAGCATAAAACTCAGTCAGGGGTTTGGTTTCAAAAGTTCTTCTTAAGGAATTGTCGGCCTGCAAATCAATCAGTTCCATCTGCAGTTTTTCAGTGGCTGTTTCAATGTCACAAGCAAAGGGTGAGCTGAGCAGGTCGAACTGTTGTTCCATTGCCTTGAAATCAGCAAACCTCCAGATAAATTCTTCTCTTAAAGCCGTGATCTGACAACTGTACTTGTCAGATAATGCTTGTGAAACAGTCTGCGTCTTCGAAAGAGCAAAATGAGCAAAGTTCTGCTCATTCAGCTGCTTGGCAAACAGTTTAAGCCCCATTTGAAAGGATTTCACTTCCACGTACAATTCATGTGCAAATAGACCTTTTCCTTGAAGTTTAGTGTTCAGCTCATTCAATTTTTGCATTATGTCCACAGCAAATGCAAAATCACAAATCCATTCTTCACTCTGCATTTGTTATGAAAAGTCACAAGAGACATCTTTCATAGAAAAAAACATGAGAATCTCTGCTTTGAGGTCCCACACCCTCTTTAGTACTTTTCCCATGCTTAACCAGCGGACATTTGTGTGGTACAGCACATCAGTGAAATCAGCTTCCATATCTTCCAACAGGCTTCGGAACTGCCTGTTTCAGTCCCCTTGCTCTTATTGCATTCACTGCACACACGACTGGATCCACAACATGCTTAAGATTTAAAGAAGACTTACAGAGGCTTTCTTGATGTATGATGCAGTGAAAGGACAGTACACTGTGCAGCGGGAAATCTTCTTTACTTTTATCATTCATTAACTTCACAAGGCCGGAATGTTTACCTGTGAGTGAAGGAGCCCCATCAGTTGTAATACTTGCCATTTTATCTAAGCTTAATCCAGATCTGATTAAACTGTTAATGACACTGTTGCACAAATCTTTCCCAGTACAAGTGTCTTTGAGAGATTCCATAGATAACAATTCCTCTGTAATGTCAAAGTCTGCATCAATTCCTCTGATAAAAATAAGCAACTGTGCAGTATGCTGAATATCAGTACTCTCATCCAAAACAATAGAAAACCACTGAAAACTATCACTGGCCTTTAACAGTTGTTCTTGAAGATTCACTGCAATTGCGTCTATGCGACGAACAATAGTTCTTCGTGCTAATGATATGGCTTCTACTTTTGACTTGGCTTCAGGACACACAACACTGACAGCATCAGTCATACAATCTTTAATAAATTCTGCTTCCGAAAATGGTTTGTTTGCTTTGCGATTTTGTTGGCCAACACAAAACATGCCTTTGTTGCATTCTCTTGTAAAGATGAAGTTTTCACGAACACAGCTTGCTGTTGTTTCAACTTTTTTAGCAGATAAGTTGCTTTCTTTTGCAGTTCTTGTTTTGATATTTTTTTTCCAAAGTTACCGTGCTTAGTTTGAAAGTGACGTTTCAAACTGAACTCCTTGGAAACGGCAATAGTGTCTTGACAAATCAAACACACAGCTTTAACTCCAACATCAGTAAAGAAATACTTGTCAGTCCACTCCTTGTTAAACGCACGGCATTCATCTTCAATTTTTCGCTTTCTAGATATCCTGGAATAACTCATTTTGGGTGAACTTTGGCAGATAATAAAAGCTTTTTTAAATGATCGATACGGAACTGTCAATCCCGGTAAATTCTTCACTTCAACACTCGTCTGCCATGGCGGGTGCATACACTGTTCAAAAAATCTTTTTGGCGCGTAAGCGCGCTGGTTCCGATGACATACAATCAAGACACACTGACGACGCACTCAGCCAATCACGAGCGTGTGAACAGTGAAAGACAACGCATGCGCGCGCGCACCTCGATCGACCCACCCGTTGGGAAAAAAATCATAAATATATGAATAGAATGCGAAACAAGCCAAACAAAGTTCTATTGAAATTTCGATGGCTTTTCCCGCTGGGTGGGTATTTGGCATCGCGTGGTTACATTTCTCTCTAAATTAGAAAGAAATTTTACCCTTGAGAAAATTAAATAGTGTGAACATAGTACTTGTTCCTAAGCCGCATGAAAACCCTTGGCGGGCCGCATGAAAGCCCTTGGCGGGCCGTAGTTTGCCCACCCCTGGTCTAAAAGAACACTAGACTCCATAATATGGGGCATATAGATACAACTCTATATCCAAGGCATTGTCTAAAAGAACACTAGACTCTATAATATGGGGCATATGGATACAACTCTATCTGTTCCTCTATTCATTTAAATGGTATTCCTTCGAAAGAAGTGCTAAAAGTTGGTATTACTTTGAGCAGGACATTTTTCCACCAAAATCGCATGTTTCAAACGTTTGTCTTTTGTAAATGCATGTTGTTTGCCGCCAGTCTCAATAATAAACTCTGAAATCTAGTTAAACACTTATTTTAAGCATCGTTATAGATAAATAAATGATATACCAATTTATCATTATACCTTTAAATAGCACACAGCTTTGATTTGTTAGGAAGTGAATCGATCGATATGTTGATATCTTTGAGTGATTCGTTTATTGTATATTGTGAATTTCGGTCATAAGGGTAGTTTATCGCAACACTAACAGGCTTAGTTAACTCCCTTCATATCCTTGTCTTAAGAAATTTTAACGGGGCCATTATGCGAAACTGATCTATGCTTGTGTAAAATCCATTCAATACGGTTCGGTATGAATGATGCTTGTGCCTAATAATTGGTCAATTACTCGGTTTGAGAAATATCTTCCCAACAATGATTTCCCATAATCAAATAAATAACCACTAGAATCTAACAAACCTATTAACGGAGACGTACATAAAATATTATAAATCTACGGTTTGTTAAATTGTTCCCGATTAAATTAACATCCTCCATATCGCGTGTATTACTGGAGTTTAGTTGGTTCTTCCCAATCTGATTTAAATCGATCTCTACGTATAATAAGTATGGTGGAGATCTCTACTTTAATCGGACTTCCAAAGTCCAAACTCGACCGATTGACCAAAATATCTGTATCTTGCAATCGATTTCTTCTCACAAGAATTAACAAGTTCCATTTATTTTATGTTCTACAATGACCGAAACTTGGATATTCAATATTCAACCTAATTGGCGCCCGGTATTTGTAAACTGGAAATTTATCCTTCTTCAGTGTTTATTTCCATTTACGAAGCAACAAGCAATTAAGTATTGGACTTTTCATAGAACAAATAAAGAATTGCTTTTCAACATCTACGAAAGGTGACGCCAAGCAAATTCTGAAGGGCATTATGAAAATATATCAGGACGAAATAGGTCTTTACCAGGATGGCAACATTTTGATCAGGAAATCTTGGGAGAACAATATAAACCTTCACAGTGTAAGGAAAATCGATGACTTGTTGAACCAATAATTACCTGTTTTCTGATAGAAATAAAGCTTCGGCTGGATGTAAACGGAAAGTGATTTAAAAATAAATATTAACAAATACATTTTCCATCATGATTCTTCACACTATCATTCGTCAATTTAGCTTTTTATAAATGTATTATTTAAGGTGAGCATATAATATATTGAGTTTCGTGAATGCTCTGGTTACTTTCATCTTTCATCTGGTCTATGTCATTCGATTTTGAAATATATGAAGATCTATCATCGAGATTAAGCATTCTAAATTAAGCTTTAGATCAAGCATTCTAAATTAAGCTTAAGATTAAGCATTCTAAATTAAGCTTAAGCTAAAGCATTCTAAATTAAGCTTAAGATTAAGCATTCTAAATTAAGCTTAAGATCAAGCATTCTAAATTAAGCTTAAGATCAAGCATTCTAAATTAAGCTTAAGATTAAGCATTCTAAATTAAGCTTAAGATTAAGCATTCTAAATTAAGCTTAAGATCAAGCATTCTAAATTAAGCTTAAGATTAAGCATTCTAAATTAAGCTTAAGATCAAGCATTCTAAATTAAGCTTAAGATCAAGCATTCTAAATTAAGCTTAAGATCAAGCATTCTAAATTAAGCTTAAGCTAAAGCATTCTAAATTAAGCTTAAGCTAAAGCATTCTAAATTAAGCTTAAGCTAAAGCATTCTAAATTAAGCTTAAGATCAAGCATTCTAAATTAAGCTTAAGATCAAGCATTCTAAATTAAGCTTAAGATTAAGCATTCTAAATTAAGCTTAAGATCAAGCATTCTAAATTAAGCTTTAGATCAAGCATTCTAAATTAAGATTAAAATTAAACATTCTAGATTAAGAATAAGCATTCTAAATTAAGCTTAAGATAAAGCATTCTAAATTAAAATTAAATTAAGCATTCTAAATTAAGTTTAAGATCAAGCATTCTAAATTAAGATTAAGATCAAGCATTCTAAATTAAGATTAAATCAAGCATTCTAAATTAAGATTAAGATCAAGCATTCTAAATCAAAATTTAGATTACGCGTTCTAGATGAAGATTTAGATCAAGAATTCTAAATTAAATTTAAGATCAAGCATTCTAAATTAAGATTAAGATCAGCATTCTAAATTATGATTAAGATCAAGCATTCTAAATTAAGATTTAGATTACGCTTTCTAGATTAAGATTTAGATCAAGCATTCTGAATTAAGATTAAGATCAAGCATTCTAAATTAAGATTAAGATCAAGCATTCTAAATTAAGATTAAGATCAAGCATTCTAAATTAAGATTAAGATCAAGAATTCTAAATTAAGATTAAATCAAGCATTCTAAATTAAGCTTAAGATCAAGCATTCTAATTAAGTGTAAGATCAAACATTTTAAATTAAGCTTAAGATCAAACATTCTAAATTAGATTTAGATTAAGCATTCTAAATTAAGTTTAAGATCAAGCATTCTAAATTAAAGTTTAAGATCAAACATTCTAAAAATAAGCTTGATATCAAATATTCTAAATTAAGTTTAAGGTCAAACATTCTAAATCAAGATTAAAATTAAGCATTCTAAATTATGTTTAAGATCAAACATTCTAAAATAAGCTTAAGATCAAACATTCTAAATTAAGTTTCAGATCAAACATTCTAAATTAAGATTAAAATTAAGCATTCTAAATTAAGTTTAAGATCAAGCATTCTAAATTAAGCTTAAGATCAAACATTCTAAATTAGATTTAGATTAAGCATTCTAAATTAAGCTTAAGATCAAGCATTCTAAATTAAGTTTAAGATCAAACATTCTAAAAAACGTTTAAGATCAAACATTTTAAATTAAGTTTAAGATCAAACATTCTAAAAAAAGTTTAACATCAAACATTTTAAATTAAGCTTAAGATCAAACATTCTAAATTAGATTTAGATTAAGCATTCTAAATTAAGCTTAAGATCAAGCATTCTAAATTAAGCTTAAGATCAAGCATTCTAAATTAAGCTTAAGATCAAGCATTCTAAATTAAGCTTAAGATCAAGCATTCTAAATTAAGTTTAAGATCAAGCATTCTAAATTAAGATTAAAATTAAGCATTCTAAATTAAGTTAAGATCAAGCATTCTAAATTAAGCTTAAGATCAAGCATTCTAAATTAAGTTTAAGATCAAACATTCTAAATTAAGATTAAAATTAAGCATTCTAAATTAAGTTTAAGATCAAGCATTCTAAAATAAGTTTAAGATCAAACATTCTGAAGTAAGCTTAAGATCAAACATTCTAAATTAAGATCAAGATCAAGCATTCTAAATTAAGCTTAAGATCAAGCATTCTAAATTTAGATTAAAATTAAGCACTCTAGATTAAAGATTAAGCATTCTAGATTAAGATTAAGGTCAAGCATTCTAAATTAAGATTAAGATTAAGGATTCTAAACTAAGATTAAGATTAAGGATTCTAAACTAAGATTAAGATTAAGGATTCTAAACTAAGATTAAGATTAAGGATTCTAAACTAAGATTAAGATTAAGGATTCTAAACTAAGATTAAGATTAAGGATTCTAAACTTAGATTAAGATTAGGCATTCTAAACTTAGATTAACGTCAAGCATTCTAAATTAGACTGAGATTAAGTACTCTAAACTTAGATTAAGATTAAGCATTCTAAACTAAGATTAAGATTAAGCATTCTAAAATTCTATACTGATAACTATATTAAAATGTAACGTCTGTATTAGCTACTGATGGATTAATGCCTTATATATATTCTGTGTTTATTACTTAAGCACATCTGCCGAATAATATCTGACGTGCAGTAAGTATGTGCACCAAGGTTTACACGCGCCAAAACATGTTATGTCTATCTAATTAGCCATTAACTGTTTAAAGTCGAGGTATTTCATAGGTGTTAAGCAACACCCGGTTTTAATACATGTCATTGGATGAGTGTCCTACTGCTTTTCTTCCTTGTAATAGTAACCCCTTCACACTTGCGTTTCGTACCTTCTGACTAGTCGTCAGTGTTTCTTATAACCTTTTTTTGCAGAAAAGATTTTGAACTGAACAAATTATTCTTCGTACTTTACGTTGTTCTTTATATCTTGAAAGATAAATTTTGCATTTATTGTTTGTCATTGGGAACAAGGTATTACAATAAACCCAAAGTTTTTTTTTAAAAGGTGTAAAATATCACGAAACACTTGTGTAGCTTTACTAATTGCTTGTCATACTTGCAGCCAAGACCGAGACCTCTAGTTGACATTCTTTTATCGCCTTTCATTTCAGATCTCCAAAGGAATTAGAAAGGAAGTGATCGTAAACAATGGACTAACGGTTTCCCGTTCCGATGTTACTGCCAATAAGTGAGTTGGTGTTATTGCTTTCGAAATTAAAAGGAATTAGCAAACGCAAAGTAATCACTGATAGCTTTTAAGTTATGTCCGGCAAAAAGTGCATAAAAAGAACCTAACGCGATGGTCTTGGCGGCCATGATGTTTCGCTCTTTCTTTGCACTTTTTATTCTGTTGTCAGTTGTAAGCAAATATATTTCTCTTATGAAAATGGGTCTTGTCCAGAACAGGGTAAAAACGTACGCATCTGTAAAATTATTTCGTAAAAATTTCCTTTATTTTCACAGGTTTACTCAGACAGACGCTCTGGAATGAACTCATAAATCATTCTCATAAATAGAAAATTATGTTCTGATATAAGATAACACTTTGTCATCCCATTTATATAGTTTGTTCTTTGCTACAATGCTTTTTTCAAATTATCATCGGTGAACTTTAAAACTAAAAATTTACTTCCGAAAATTCAGCGATGTTTCCCGATAACACGGAGGGATGCTACTTTTTCGTATTGAGTGAAAACTGCTGCGTGTAAAGAACTCAGGAAATACTAGAATCTTCGTTCGAAAGTTCTTTTTTCATTGGATTATTCTGGGAGGTTCATTTTCTATTTATTATTTTGGGAGGTTCATTTCCTATGCATTATTTTGGGAGCATCACATAGAATACTTGAACATTGTGATAAATAAACTTTTCATGGCCCTTCCATATTGACTGGACTGCATAATATCAAGTGTATAGTCTAACTGTGAAAATGTCATGTTAGATATGTGGGTATACCTTTTATTTTCATTCGTAAATAGTCCGATCGCTCTATTTTGTCATATTTCTTCATTCCAATACAAAAGATGTATTTTACTGTGATCATCATCGTTGTCACTAGTATTATCATTATTATCATCATCGTCGTCGTTGTCATGATGATGATGATGATAACTATCATGAAATATTTTATTGGTATGATTGACAATGTTGTACTTTATGGAGGCATAATTTATATCCAAGCTGTCGTATACATCGAATTCCAATAATCAAACAAATTGGATCATCTTGTAAACATACCAGTGATGGTCGTGGTCAGCGTCAAGTGACGTAATACTATGTTCTGTATTGTGTTTCGTATAACATTTTCTTGCCATCATAACTGGTATCACTTTTCTTTTTTGAGTCCTGTATCTGTGCCTTTCAGATCTGTTTTCTGATGATTATTCTTTAAAATAACAATATGCTCAAGTTAGGTTTCCAATGAAATGATGGCACATCTGCCACTTGTTTTGGGAGTGGGGGTGGCTTATGACTCAAGGTGTTTCTTTGTGGTCTTCATACATACACCTTTTCGGTCTGTTCACAACTATTCTATGTATATGTAAACAAAATGTGGATTTTCATAAGATTTCCCTTTGTTTAAAAAGGAATTCAGAAACATTTTGCTGGGACTTAAACATATTTGCCTTGAATTTTATCTGTTGGTCTTGCTATCACTGGAAATGTGAAAAGGCAAATAAAATAAAAAATATAAATGAATAAATAAAAGGAAAGAAATGAGACACTTTGTTTTGTTCTACATCTTTGTCTCTCAAAGATTTACAGGTACTTGTTTTTCTCTTAAGTAGCAATTAAATATATAAAAACGTGTTTCTCTTTATAATAATGTTATTCCACAGAGATGCCCCTGTTCAATAAAAACATTGGGTACATACACAACATATAAATATGTATGTATGGAATTCCTTACCACTGAGGATACGTAATTCAAATTCCCTTTTTTTAAAAAGATATTATTATTACTGACATAGCCAATTAAAAAAATTGAGGACCACATGGCAGATGGGTCAGTCATGACCAAATGTGTTATCCTTGTTAAAGAAAGTTGTTTATTATTATTATTATTATTATTATTATTATTATTATTATTATTATTATTATTATAAAAAGACCCGGAAAATGCGGAAATATTTATCTGCAGAACTACGTAAATATGTTCTGTTTTACGTAGAAAGGGAATCGGCGCAAATTTTTCCTAATGCAAACGGCACGGAAGATTATAAAGGTATTAATGCACATTTGCATCGACAAACCATAACCATTATGTGGGCAATATCTACCCATTAATTGCCATTACGTAATTGTATGTAATTATATCTGACCAATTGATGGTTACTATTAATAAATAGAGTGTCTGTGATTCTCCAAGTCTTCTTTCCCCTTGTTAAGACCAGTTGTTGTCCCAATTTACTTTGGCTCAAGACAGCTAACTGGAACAGTGGCAAGAGACCCGCTTGTAAACTGACAGCACAATGTCCATCATACGACGTTTGAGTTCTGCTCCTGTGCTAGAATTTTGGACTGTATCCACGCTTCCTCGGCGGCCTAGTAACAGAAGTAGTGAAGGGGGGCACTATACGGACAATGGGAAAATACATTACAGACCCATCCCCTCCCGGCACTATACGGACAAAAAAAAACCTGGGCCTATATACGGACAAGATTCATATTGGGCCTGTATACGGACAATAGGAATGGAACAGGTGGGTGACGTCACGGTACTGGTAACAATGTTGCAAGTGATTGACCTGAGTACGCGCGTCTACCCTAGGTAGGGACAAATACAATAGAGACAGAGACATAGAAACATGGTTGGAGACATAGACATATACAACACAACCATAGATTGATAAACATCAATCTATCATACCTAAATTATACAATACGCTAAAAAAATTTAGGCAAGAAAGAGTAAATCTTTTCGAGGCAGTGGAGTGACCCTGAAAAGGGCCTTTGGATTCTTCTTCTTCTGTTTTCTCCAGTTCATCTTCTCACTTTCTCTATGATTCCTTTCTTTTTCTTTTCCTTCTCTGGCATCCAGTCAGAATGTCCCATAGATCTAAATTTTTCTTGCACTTTCATCCAGTTCTTGTTCAGTCTCTCAAACATTTCTTTTCTCTTTCTGTTTTCCTTCTCTTTTCTCACTTTTGTCCAGGTCTCTTTTATTTTCTTTACCTCTTCTTCCATCACCTTCTATATCATGTCTTCAGCATTCTTTTAAGTTCTCTAACCCCCACTGGACAAAAGACCACTCGGTGAAATTGGCTATGTCTTCCAAAAAGCACCTCACTTGGATGACATTATCAAGGGCCTCCTTCAATGTCCCCAATCTCACATATTGAGGATGGATTAAGTATTTCTCTTTGAATTTCTTTTGGTCTTCGGGAGTGTGGCACCAGGAAGGATAGCCGCTGGCTTCTTGTTTCAGTTTTATAAAAGCATCCGCGTAGTCTGCGAAAATGCCTTTCTGAGTTTCGTCGCCCTTGTAGTACTGTTCGGTCTTCGGAAAGTGGTACATTTCGTACACGTCTAACAGTTGGTATCCCAGGTTCAGAGCTTTGAACAATTCCACGCTCACCCACGTTCCCGTTAAGGCGCGTTCTTCCTGAGTGTGCTGACAAAGTCGCTCTTGGTTGCACGTTTCAGCACAAGTACGGCACAAGGGAAACATCAGTTTTCCTTGGCAATGGTGAGGTAAAACGGGATGGTACAAGTTCGTGGGAGGCAGGACTTTGCATTTAATCAATCCTTCGTATTGTCGAATCTTGTCCTGGTCGATGTGTTCCGTCAGCAATTGCGGGTGCCCTGCGGAAAAGTGACAATATTTGCACACGTAAGGATACAGCGAACACACGTCCAAGTATCTGATTTCTTCTCCTTTCTCCTCGTCGGGTTGGTACAGCAAACAGGTGACATTCGTCCGCCCACCGTACAAACTGTCCCTCGGGTTCAATGTGTCCACCAGCTTGTAACTTTCCACGATGCGTTTAAACTCGGGATCGGTTTTCAAACGGTGATCGTACTCGCGTTCCCACATTTCCACCGCTTAGTATCCTTGCTGTTCTAACTTCAATCGCCGCTGACAAGTGGCCTGGTACAAGTCTTCCATAGTCCGCTGTAAAAACTGATTTTTAGTGCCACGTTGAGGGTAACAGATGGGACAACCGTGAAATAAGCACCCGTTAAACTCGAACACGATCTTGGGGTTTTCTAAGTCCGAACCATCCACTGAATACATTCCGATGATTTTTTCGCCTCTTCCGTTGCGGACGTGTTGGATCCATTTGTCTTCCTTGTCGCACAAGTAATGTAGCCAGCGTAGAGCTTTGACCGAGTATTGACGTTTGTCAAAATTGGTCGTTTGAGGGCTTATGACAGTTAGAGTGTTTTCTGGCATCAATCGCTGGTGATGCACCAAGGAACACGCTTTGGCAATGGTGCACGCTTCTTTCAAAGGATCGATCCCTCCGTACTCCATGAACAGTTCTTAAAATTTTCCACAGTATCGCCGTAAAATGTCCAGATCGGAACGACAACACTTTAACATTTCTTCCAGAAAGTCGATGGGGACCGAGGCGTGAGTTTGGTACCAAGCGTTGAAAGTTTCGCATTGTTCGGTACGCATGTTGTCGGGGTCGTAGTAGTGAGCCTCAGGCAAATGGGGTAGAACGGCATGTTGATTGGCTTCGGTATTGAAAAGGTGTGGAAAATAGCCTTTGGCCATTTCTATCATTCCAAACGTTTTATTCATTCGGTTCAAAAGCATGGCCAATTAACTCATCGAATCTTTAAACTGCACTTGTCCTACTTGCATAGAAATGATTTTGGCTTTGTTCAAAGTTACTTTAGGACGTTCGGTACCTTGTTCCGTATAGTATCTGAGAAGAAATTGCCCATTGTGAAAATTGTGAGCCATCACCGTAGTATGGCGATGACAATCTCCGTAATGTTCGATGCCCTCTTGGCTCCATATCTCGTCGATAGGGTTTAAGACCCATTGGGCGAAATCGGTCAGCGTGTTTGGTCCCCGAAAGATTTTTTCACGTCCTCCAGGACTCTTGCTGCAGTGAGGGCAATGACACAAGATAGGTTCCTGGATGCACTTCTCGCACACTCGGTGAGCCACGCAGAAATAAGGAATGTGAATACCAGTCTCTTGCATGCATTCGATATCAAAAAAGATGAAATTCCCTTTCTTCTGGTTATCTTCCTCTTCATGTTTGGGATGGTATTTTTGAATGTAGCATTCGTGTTCTAAGTCCACGATTTGGTGACAAATGTGACATCACTTCTTTCCTGAACATATGTGCGCCTTGGTATTGTTGGTGAGTATCACTTGTCCACAAGTTGGGCACAGTCTCAGCAGCTGACAAGCACTTTTCTGCTGTGAACCTTACATTTTCAGATGTTGTTGGTACCAGGTGGGTCTGACAAAAGAGCGCTGACAAGCTGGGCAATGCACTCGTTCTTGTCCTTGGTCCAGACAGGGTTTAGAGGCCAAACATCCCTCACATTTCGATTCACAATGCTTGTGTTGCTCTCGATTGTTATAGCCATGGTCACATTTTTCACAGTAGTAACTGTATCCGAGGAATCCGGTGATTCTGGTAATGGCATCGAAATGTTCTCGTGATGATAGACGTGAATGTATTTTCCGTCTTTGAAATTTTTGCCTCGAAACAACAGAGGTCCGCGCACTTCTTGAGGGTGCACTTTCAAGGTGTTGCGTGGAGCTAAGACGTCTTGCAATTTTTGCATTTCAGGAATGCCACAGGAAGTTATGCTTCTCTTCATTGTTTGGCTCTACCCGATTTTCGAATTGTTTGCTAAGCTCTTTTCCATTCTGCCGTGTCGTTCTTGTCGGCATACGTTCGTCCCACCACGATGGCTCGGGCTAAACACATCTTGTCTTGAGGACTGTCAATTTGAACGAGGCTACGCTTGACGCTGCGAAGGTCATCCACCAATAATACCTTTTGCGTCCTGTTCCTTGGGGAAGAGACACGTGGGTCATGAACAGTGTCGCTTTTCCATCGGTGATGTGAAACTAGTCGTTGGATTGCTGTACGTGTTGAATCTTGTCGATGACTTTGGAAGGTGTCAATTCTGTTTGGCTGTTAAACTCGATCTAAACAAGGGATTTCAAACTGTCGTGATGAATGGAAAGTCTCAAGCGGTCGTCTTCTTTGGCTTCACATTGCTGTTTCAGTGTGGTTAATAAAGAATCCCACACATCGGTGATGAACCCCTCTGCTTTCTCCAACGGTACGTCGGACTTGAAATTTTTAAACTTCACCGTGTACGTGTAGGCCGTAGTTCTAAATTTTCTAGAGAAGCGTTTGTCCGTTTCTCGAATGTTGTAGTACTTTTCAGGGTTTAGTGGTGATGGCGGACTTTGGCTTGGTGTAGACTCTCTAGGTCAGGATTCTGGCTCACTCATGTCATCTTCAAAATCACTGGCATGAATTTGAGCCAAGACTTCGGCTACTGTACGAGGCGATAAGTTACGTTTCTGTCTCTTACTTTCTTCTCCTTTCTTCACGAAATGATGCGATCGTTTCATCTTGACTGCAGAAAGTCAAATGACTACATTTGAAACGCCATGGACACCTTTATATTCATGTCAGGGTCAGTGTATATATAAAGGGCTAGTGCCTTCCCTCCCAGTATTCATTTCACTCTCAAATGGACCAGCACGATGGAAGAGCCAACACATATCGAACTTCTGATCAGAGCTTTGCGAGGTGTCATACGAAAGTTTTCTTCAGACAAGCCGACGAACTAGTCTTCCTCCTTTTAAGATAAAAGTCAAGATACTTACTATATCTGCCAGAAGAAAGGGCATTGGGCTACATAATGTCCAGACGGTCAAAAAAGCAATACCTGTGTCAAAAGAGACAAAAGTCAAGATACCTGTTATCATTGTCAAGAGAGAGGACATTGGTCTTCAGAGTGTCCTAAGAAACAACAGGAGGAAGAGGAAGAAGAAGAAGAGGTGCCCTCGGCAAAGGAAGAACCCCGACACGTTCAGAAAGAGAAGAAAAGAAGACGAGGAAAAAAGTGAGGAAGAAGAGGAGGAAAAACCTGTGAAAGTGAAGAAATTCAAAAAACAGAGAGTGAAAGAAAAAAGACAAAGAAGAAGTCGATGAACTTTTGTAAAGTGTTGTGTTGTGAATTGGATTGTAAAATTTGTACCAGAATAAACCAGACAGAAAAAAAAGTAAGTGTCTCATGGTTTTGAATTTTTAGAATAAGGGACTACACTCACGCACTCACACACGTACATCATAGGGTTATTAAAGGGATTTTGAGTTTTAATTGATTGAGGCGAAATGAATCCTATCTCTTTTCGAATGAAGTGGGTGGCCCTGAAAAGGACCGTTTGGAGTTTGTTTTTTGTTGTTTTTTTTTTAAAAAAGAACAAACAAACTCACGAACGAGAAGCAATCCGCTTTAACTGCCTTAAGCCTTTGCCACGGCCAAGGCCACTTCTGGACCTGCTCCTGTCGATGATTGGGTGGAAATCACTGGGGCTGGTATCTCATCCGAACTAACAGGGTTGTGCTTTTTGGCTCGGGAAGGTCTTTTTCTCTTGGGTCGTAATAAAGAAGTCTGATACATTTGTTTCAGACTCCTTTACTCTGCCAAAATGTCCAAGAGTACCGTTACCGTTTGACTTTCACTATTCTCCTTCTCTCCTAGACGTTGTTTCTTCTCTGCTTCTTTCTCTTCCTGTCGTTTCCTTCTTGCCTCTTCTTCTTGCTGTTGCTGTTGCTGTTGAAGGAGAAAAGCTTGTTCTGTTTCTTTCTGCTGTTGTTAAAATTTCTCCAATTCTTCTTTCTGTCTCTGTTTAAAATCGTCGACGTGTGGTAAAGAAGGAGAAGGTGGCGAAGGTGCTGGTACCGGAACAAATTCTTGCGAAGAAGAGAGAAAATCCAGTAAGTAGACCTGTGTTGACTTTGGTAACCGCTGCTATACCATCGCTTCTCGTCTCCACGGCCGGTGCACCCCAATTCATTGTCTTCTTAATTTCCGTCATGTTTCATAAACAATATGGCATCGATTCACTGCGCACAGACGCTAGCACACCTATATAAGGAATGTGACGTCACAGGTAACTCTCTTCGGATTGGAAGACAGACTCCACGCAGTGACTGTATTTTGTAACGCGTGTTTGGATTGGTGAAAAATCTCAATCCGTTTCGATCCGGTTTTCCACTATAAATAAACGCGGTTCACTTCATTCCCTTCACCTGTTCTTGTCACAAGATGTGGACAAACGTTGAATCCTCTACTCTTGTATCATCGATGATGTTCCGTACGGACTTACCCATGTATGTTAAATCATCATGGACAATCATCCGGATCACCGAGACGACCATTTGGAAAAGAAGGTCCTATGTGGAGAGACAAGGCTGTCTGAAGCGAGTCCTCGTCTACGGTCCAGAGGTTAGACGAAGTTTGAGAAAGAGAAGAAGATCGGTGAGATGCCCTCTATGTTAATGAAATGGTGTTAACATAAAAAAAAACCAACGGCCCTTTTCAGGGTCACCTCTATATCTCGAAAAGATTTTCTTTCTCTTGCCTAAAAATTGTTAGTTGTTGTATAATTTTAAATGTGATAGATTGATGTTCATAAATCTATGGTTGTGTTGTATATGTCTATGTCTCCAACCATGTTTCTATGTCTCTGTGTCTATTGTATTTGTCCCTACTTAGGGTTGCCGCGCGTATTCAGGTAGGTCACTTGCAACATTGTTACCAGTACCGTGACGTCACCCCACCTGTTCCATTCCTATTGTCCGTATACAGGCCCAATATGAATCTTGTCCGTATATAGGCCCAGGTTTTTTTTTGTCCGTATAGGGCCGGGGGGGTCTGTAAAGTATTTTCCCATTGTCCGTATAGTGCCCCAATTAATAAGTGCGAATGCTGTAATGAGATTAAAACTGGACAGCTTGATCTTCAAAGCTGTTTTCCTGCATTCGGATTTATATGTTACTGCATTAGTATGGGAAAATATGAAAAAGTTTTTTTCTGAGTAATACTGCACGACGTTGAGAATTCAGTATTATTCGGAGAAAACGAGTTCATATTTTCCCATACAAATGCAGTAACCTTTTTACTATATACTCATTTCTTTTATAAAACTAAAGTTTAATAATAAAGGAATACACAATGAGAAAGAAAGTAATTGAATTTAGGTTGTATTTCAAAATAAATAAACAACCGTAGAGTCACCAATACGATAATCTTAACGCGCGCTCGACAAATTCTTGTTTGGATCTACTTAAAATTGAAATGGAGAGAAATATTTTGAATGAATGCGTATTGAAAAAACTTTCGTAGTTGGTAGGGAATGGATGGATTTTATTTTTCTGTTGATCCAACTCAATTCTGCTTTTCTGCTTATGATGGACTGTATTTATTGGATCAGTTCAGTGCAGTAAGGAAAATGAGATTTCAGTTGGAAATCTAGACGAAATTACAGTACAATTTCGGTGTGTATCAGGTTTTCCATGACATGGGTTATGTGTTTCGGATTTGCAGACCTAACTAAGGAAGTACATTTTGAGGAAATTCAAGATGCATAAATGTAATCATATTTATTGTTGTTTGTTATTACCAGCTAAGGAATACGTAGATTTATGCCCTGTCACTTACATGGTCACTGTTGGAGGAACCCCAGCTATGGCCTGCATCATACAGTATATGTCTTCTATCGCTAGCCTAACATTGTATCAAAATAGTTAAACTGGGAAAATAACAAAGGAGCTGTTGTGTGACCGTCCATTTAGCCAGGCTTCTTAGCTCAGAAGTTCTTAGTTTCCTACCAAAGCTTCTAGTTACATTTCTTTTTCTCGAATTTAGTAGTTTTGACTGACTAGTAAAATGGTACGTCTCTGACACATATGCGATAGCCCTTGGCCTCAATATGCTTTTCTGTACTATAATTGACAGAAGGAACGCAAAATGTAAATTTGCTAAATTCTGTTACAGTTCAATGTACAAACCCCTGCTTGAAACGATTCAGGTAAGAAAGTGTAACAGTTTCCATATGGAAACTGTTCCACATTGGTTATAGGAATAAAAAGCATAAATGCAATAGTTTAGCAACAGACCGACGAATAGAGAGTTTATCTTGTGGGTTGATGGAGAGATGACGGAAACTGTATATCATCTATCTTGGTATATTTTTGCAGCAGAGAATAAGTCTAGCGTATCTCCGTTTGATGTTCAATGACCTCCAATCTAAATCAGTAATCGTTTGTTTGACACTGCCAAATTCCGAGTACTGGTCCTTAAGCCACCTGGCAGCTCTGGGTTGAAACATCTCAGTCTACGACTGCTCTTTTGCGATTAAGGATTCTAAACAGAAGCAGTGTTCGTATTAATACACAAGATTAAAAATTAAAATCATGAGCTCTTAACGGAATTCCTGGCAATATGTCGATTCCGTGAGACATTTATGCTTATATCTACACATGTGGAGACCCTGGCAATATGCCGATTCCATGTGAGATTTATGCTTATATCTACACCGAGGTATTTGGTACAATCAACGGCTTCTAGAACCTGACCGTGCAGAGAATGGATGTGCTTCATGGGTTGTTTGGATCTAATAATGTGTGTGACTTGCCATTTACTTGGGTCCAGCTCTATTTCTCATGTGGGACTTGGTTCAAACTTTACTTCCCATATGGGACTTACTACTTATTTGGATTAAACTGTACGCGTGAAGTGCTAGTTAACTGGATCAAACCCACTCATGTGGGACTAACTACTTATTTCTGTCAAACTCTATGTGGGAGTTGCTACTTACTTGTGTCGCGACTCTATGGGGTCAAACTAATTAACTGGAAAAGGGAAAAATAACAACTTTTGTAATGGATCAAACAAATTTCAGTCTGATTTTATTATGGAGAATATTGAATCATTAATGTCGAAAGTTATGTGTCACTTGTTGTTGGTGATTCTGCCAAGCATATCCCCATTAAACTATTAAGCGACACATAAACTTCTAAGGGTCTTTTATTATCAGGTACTTTGCCTTTATCTGAGACGTCTTCTTCTAGTGAAAGTGTTCTTATTCAGGGAGTAGAATGTGGCCTTATTAATGTTCCTCTACATTGGGTAAATCTGTCCACAGTATTAATTTCAGGACCCGTGACAGGCTTAATCGTGTCTTCTTTACCCATTGAGGGTATTCATTTATCACTAGGCAATGACGTAGCTAAAGATAATGTTGTGGTTAATCCACTTGTAACTGACAAGCCTTGTTTGGATCAAAAAGTTGATCCTATTGAAAATGAAATTCCTGATTTATACCCTGCTTGTGCAGTTACTAGAGTTATGACAAAATGATGCCTATCAGGAAGTTATTTCTTTAGCTGTCGCATTTTTTGGTCAGGCCTTTGATGTGTCACTTTTGCTCATGGTATTGATCAATCAAGATATATTGACCACAGTGATCCTCTTTTACTACTTATTCTCTTTATTCTAATCATGGTGACAAATATTATCACTCATTGTCGAACAGGAACAAGATCGTGAAATCTCTTGTTTGTTTCAGAGACTATTAGAGAAATGACTCTTCTATTTCTAATTCTGCTTCTGCGTGGACAGATACAGTGATCACAGAGAAGGCTTTACGCTGTCACTATCACTATCGGGTTGACAGTCTCTGCACGCTAATAATTAATCTGACAATGATAATCAGCATATGCTCTCTGACAGGTTGTTGATAACGGGGTATAATCCGCTTGATACTGTGTATACCTTGTGTAAGTTGCAATTTGTGCTGAACAATGGAATTTAACCTTAACTCTAATAAGAAGTCAAAACATTGTTAGGAAGTATATTTTTGCCTCTTGAAACATTATTAAGACGTGAAGTAGTCTCATGCAACTTATCATCCATTCGCTCCTCTCGTCTACTTGGAAAATAGCGGTTTTATTACATTGCCAACATAACATACTAAACTCACTTTTAACGAACGTTTTCAGTTTTCTGTAGATACGTTTAACTTTTGATTTTGTGTTCTCTTCCTTTGCCTTTAATATAATCTTGCTGTTTTGTGTATTTGTATGTTACAGCATCTCCTGCACAGTGGAAAACAGAAGCTGCTTGTAGGTTATCTGAATTCATTTCTGTTATTATTTGCCTGTAAATTTAGAATGCACCACTTTCTGCTTTGTTGTGTGTTGTAATTGTTCCTTACCAGTTTAGTGGCAAAGGGACAGCTATTCATTTAGGTTATAATCACGTGCCTTATTATTTGCATTTGATGCTTGTTTTTGCTTAGAGTTAGCGATATAAATTGCCCTTTAATTAAACACACTATACGAGGTTCCGGTATTTTTCGAAATACTTTCGAGAAGGACTGTCAGAAGAAATTGTGTTACATCTTTTGCTGTTGTGTAGTATCGGCTTCATTTAATGATTGAACGCACATAGTTATTTGTGGATATGGTCATGTAGTCTATATGTAGTAATATTTACAATCCAAAGCTCGAGAGAGATCACTTGGAGTGGAATAAATTTCTAATACGGGCTTGTTAAATCGATTCCATCACCTTACCTTGATGTCTCACCTTGAGTTCCTTGGCCTCCTTGAAGTTATTAAATATAAGGCTATGGTAGAAATGACAACTCTAAACTGAAGTTCGAGACGAGTCAGTTTTCGTGCTTGAAGATGTAATGGGTCACATTCATACTTATTACATTTCCCTACAGTGAAAATAAAGACAACATAAAACATACTTTGTGGAAATAAAAATTTTGCAAACATGATTATAGATTGCCAACAGCAATTTAACAATGCTATTTTTGCACTACATGAATATCAAACTGCTGTCTTCATAACAGGAACGTAAAGTTAAAAATTCGGTCGAGGAAAGTACAAACGTTGTAACGTTAGAGTACTGACTGTTATCCGAACTTTAAATGGGTTAATAACCAGAAAGACTTGAAGGACCTCATCACAAACCAGTGCTATGTATTTTTTGCCACTTCATCCTTATAATT
>JAECUM010013308.1:0-34982 GCA_016617855.1 Megalonaias nervosa | reverse complement strand
AAACAACGGCCCTTTTCAGGGCCATTCCACTGCCTCGAAATGATTTCCTCTTTCTTGCCTAATTTTTTTTTAGTTGTTGTATAATTTATGTATAATAGATCAATCTGTTGCTTCGAAAAGATGTACTCTTTCTTGCCTAAAATATTTTTTTAGTCGGTTGTATAATTTAGGTATAATAGATTGATGTTCATCAATCTATGGTTGTGTTGTATATGTCTCTGTCTCTAACCATGTTTCTATATCTCTGTCTCTACTGTGTTTGTCCCTACCTAGGGTAGCCGAGCGTATTCAGGTCAGCCACTTGCAACATTGTTGCCAGTGTTCCGCTCGATTGAGGTCAGCCATTTGCGACATTGTTGCAAGTGTCCAGTACCGT
This sequence comes from Megalonaias nervosa, assembly GCA_016617855.1. Classification (NCBI taxonomy): domain Eukaryota; kingdom Metazoa; phylum Mollusca; class Bivalvia; order Unionida; family Unionidae; genus Megalonaias; species Megalonaias nervosa. The sequence goes on along the minus strand of JAECUM010013308.1, from coordinate 34,606 downwards.
GACGTCATCTCACCTGTTCCATTCCTATTGTCCCTATATAGTCCCAATATTTTTTGTCCCTATAGTGTCCCAGGGTTTTGATTTTGTCTCTATAAATCTTGTCCCTATAGTGTCCCGGGGTGTGTGTGTGTCTGTAATGTATTTTCCCATTGTCCCTATTGTATCCCCATTCACTACTTAAAGTCTTACGTGGAAATGCATGCTTTCTCCTACAGAAAATCACATTTGCAAAAGTTAGCTGAAGGCAGCTTCCATGAGCTCTATGTCTGAGATGTATTTTAGACAACAACAAAACACAACAAAAAGCAAAACAACCAGTTATATGGAATTAAACACTAGTGCTCTCACAAACAGTCTATGTGGTCTTGACTTTTTCAGTACCCACTCTGTGGTCTTCTCTGGGTCACCTCCCTCATTTGCCCCAGGGGCTGAAATTTTAGGCTGCAGCTCTATTGTTGTTAGCATGGCCAGCGTTACCTAAACAGCCAACAGAATCCCATTCATCGGTAGGGTTATGGCAATAAATGCATCTGGTTTTTGTAGCTAGAATTCAACATAAGGCTTTCAACAAGTTGGTGGCTTCAGACACAGCTATGATAACAATACTAGCACCTTTCATGCTTCATTAGCCTCCACAAAAGCTGCAGTAATAAAACATGGGCATCATTTTAAATCTGTGCAAATGAGGGCCTTAATGGCACACATAATGGCAGTACTGCCATCTGGTTAACACTTCACATGAAAGTTTAACAACAAGCTTTGAGTCTATGTTTGTCACAAAAGGAAACATTAGGTGTGAAGGTCTCAAAGTCAACACAAAGCCAGTGGGATCTATATCCACTGTAACCATCTTAGATTTCCAATTAGAACGTAGTATAAAAGTGAAGCCATAGGGAGAAACCAGACATAGACAGGGAATACAAATCATTGATGCTGCCTGATGATCCCACACTAATAGGCAATTATAATGAATTATTTGCACTACTTTCAAAACAGGTTGATATTGACAGCTTTAGTTAGATTAAACTGGGATGAAAATGCAGAACATATTAATCCTAGCCGCAGGCAGGTGGGGGTAAGTGGGCTTTCACTGTCGGAACAAACCTCAAAAGTAATGCCCGTTTTGGGTCATGGGTGGGATTGCTATAATAATTATAACCGGTATTTAACTAGAACGGCCTCTGCGATAAATTTCCATCAGGATATAAAACAGCGTCTATCAATTGGCTGACCAGGACAAAAGAAAATACATGCGATCTTAGAGAAAGATTTGATGTGAAATAAAGCGTCAGAGGGCTGTTTAACTTTAGGGAAAGTTGTGGCATCAGCTTTTGCGTTCATCAGTTGCACAGACCTTTTATTGGTTGCATGTATACTACCATATACGAAGGAATCTCACTCAGCTGTGATGTATCAAACAGGGTGGAACTTGCTTGAACACAGCACAGAATTGGTTGCCTAAGAACTCATTTGCAGTGAATTTAAGGTGGGGAAAAATCTCAGACTGGCAGAAGAAGCCCAGGAAAAACCAAGGCATGGGTTTGATTTATAACTATAGTGTCAAGAGCAGCTACCAACCAATCCATGGTGTATACATTTGATCATTCAAGGAAATACAAAACTGATTACTTCATGCAGGACAGTGAATGTAACCATAGCTTTGTGTATTTTTGCTCAACAAGTCTCAAGGTTTTACCCAAGGTGGGGTAGAGCATTTCAGTGAAAGCGTTCTAGTGTATTTTTGGACAATCCTGGACTCACAAACCGAAATGTTTACCTTGATGGTGGAATTAGGAAAAGCCTAATATTTACAAAATAAAAACAGTTTCTTGCAAAACGTAGAATATATGGGCAAGCTGAAAGTGCCTCCACTTTGTTTTTAAAAAAAGTACCAAAATTGCAAGGTCATGACCAAAACAAACTAGATTACGGCACTGGGATTGTGTCTACATGTTCCCAACAGACATGGAGCTTAAAGTTGGCAACAACGAGAAGTATAACAAGGAAATTCTCATAGCAGATAATGACATTGCGATAGGCACCAACGTTGATTAATTAGACAGGGATGTCAGCACAATTTCCCACCGCTCAGAAGCAAAACATGCTCTAACAACCACAGTCAACAAAGTGGGAAAGGCACAAAGCAGCACTGAAGTGAGTACCATGCACACAATTCAATTGTCGAAAGAAGCCAAAGACCACAATGCCAACAAAATGGCACTAGTCATGGGTCGTATCATAGCGTGGCTCATGTCAATCTGGGTTTGTTTCCTGAGTGCCTAGCTTTTTCGCTTAAGTGCATAGCGAGAGCCGAAAATGGCAAAGAATGACAACATTGTTGTGATGACAAGCAACATATTTCTGGCAAGCCAGTTGATGGCATTGCCAGTGGCCCTCAGCAAGACAGACATGGTTGATCCAATAATTCCAGGCAATGTCACCACCTCTTTTTCTACTTGCATTTTCTGCCTTCCAGCCAGATGCTACAGCTGCAATTTACCCATACTTTTACACTGGAATGTATGGTTTACATGCTGGAGCTGAAGTTGGAGATGGCAATGTGCCCCCACCTACATGCTAATGTGAGAACATTTGTGTTTATGATGAACCCCAATGCCAAGAGAATTAAATTGATTATGATGCCCTCATTGTGAAAGAGGGTTCATAGCTATTCACAGAGGGTTGAATCAGCATTAGTATTTGGCCACTAAATTCCTTGACTGCAGTAAATTGGTTGTGGAGCCATCCTCATAATGCGTCTTACTCCTGGGACAGGCCATCGAGTTCCTCCTCCTTGGATGGATTTGTAGCTGCTCATGCTCTGTTTCATCTTTGATCTTTTTGGGTTTTGGTGACATTGTTTGCAAGTGCACCTTTGTGAGTTGAGGCCCAGGAGCTAATGCACCAGAAGACTATCGGTCTCCTGCACCACCTCGTCATATGTGTACCTGCTTACTTCCACAGGTATTTTCTTCTGTACATTCTGGAGGTTTTTGTGTTTTGTTGTCCTGGAGCTGATATTTGCTTGTGACCATTCTTTCATTCTTTCCAGTGAGGCAAGAAAATACAGGACAGCGTTTCTTGTGTGTCCGTACTCCAGAGCATTGATTTGCCATTTTGCACAGTATCCCTGGTGTTGAGACGGTCCTTGTTTTAGGTCATTTTTGTTACAAACATTTTATCAACCTTTGCGTCTCTGATTTTATTTGTCTCCACAGAGGGTTCATGGCCAGCTTTCCACTTTCTGCTTAATTCAGTATCTCCTTTTATTATCCTAACTGTGCTTTTCAATATCCTCCTGGTACAACCCAAACAAACACTGGGCACCTGTTTGTTTGTTGCTTGCAATCTTATACTTGTACATCTTGGGCCAGAGCCCAACAAATTCGATGACTGGTATATGGCTGTATTCGTTCTTAAACTTGTGAAGGATTTTTTATACACTGCTGGACACTGGATGGCAAGCAGGGTAGTCACTAGTGTAGTACTGGCCAGCACCCTAAGCCATGTTGCAATAGACAGCATCGGTCTAGATTTGCATTGACAGGCTATCAATGTCCATGTACAGGAGGCTCACTATGGTGCTATACCTAGCTTTAATGCGGTTATTATAAAAGTCATACATTAAGATCTTGCAGAGGTCAGAGATTCCCATTCCAGTGTAAATTGCACTATTGAGCTTGAGGTTGTCCTTTGTGTTGTGGATGACTACAAGGTCTCAGTTGAGGATTATCCACATCTTAGATGCTGAGAAGCCAGGCAGGATGCGAAACTTGTTCTTCTCACATTCACTACTCACCAAGTACATGTATATATGCTTTTACAGGTTCTTCATTGTATTTCCAAAGTCGGGGTTGATCAAGTTTAAAGAAATCCTTTTTTTGAACTCTGATGTTGTCTTTGTTTACCACCACCTATGCACTCTAGCGCCTGACAGACTTTTGTAACATGCACCCCATGTTTGGTGTAAAGGTGCAAACTATGGTAGTGGACCATGTTTCACTGGGGGTTAGTCACTCTGCACATCACGTAACTCCTCGGGGTACTCAAGGTCAGTCTTGAGAATGTGGTGCTTTGGTATGTACACTGATTGTTTCCCAAAAGACCCACTTTAAACCATTTGCATTTTGGCCCACCTATGAAAGGTTGTTACAGTCTAGGTAGGTCATCCAATTTGTGGGCTTTCTGCTGTTATAACTTTGCAACATTGAATTGTTGGCTTTAGCTTGGTTTTTGTTCACCACTGAAATCTAGAATAGCATTCTCAACAAACTGGTGTCAAACAAACTGTGTCAGCAACCTGTATTTCCTCAAATGGCTTCCAGCAGTTCATATACTGATATGGGTATATACTCATCCTTTTGAGTCAGAAGGTCAACACCCCCAGCCATGTGGTGGGCCCTAATGTACCAGCGAGAAAGCCATGTATTGTTTGATGTTGTTAGGACACCAGTGTTCTCTGTAGAGGATGTTCCAATGGCTTCCATGACTAAATGACTGTTGTATGTTATGAATTATAACTGGTGCCTTTGCTTTTTCTTGGTAGATTTGCAACTTGAGGTTACATTCTTTGTGAGTGGTGCTATGATACTTGCCATTAATATGATAGTGGTCCAAGACACAGCAGTTCGCGAAGTTCCAAACAGTCCTGGCACATACATGTATTTTTTAATGTTTTCAGTGATTATACAAGTTGCAGCACCAACAAGCTGCTCCATCTCATCAGGTCATATTATCGTGTAGGAATTGAATTGCTTCTGAAGCATGCTATTATCATGATGGCATCTTCTCAGCTCCAAGTTCTGCATGTTTAGAAATGCCAAGGCATTTACTTACGCTTTTTCCCAGGAGGCACTATGGCTTGGAAGGTCCAAGAGGCACTAAGGTTCAGAAGTCCCAGGAGGCACTAAGGCTCAGAAGTCCCAGGAGGCACTAAGGCTCAGAAGTCCCAGGAGGCACTAGGGTTAGGAAGTCTCTTACAACTGCATCAGCTCTAACAATCCTCCTTATAAATCTTGGTGGGGTCTGAGCATGTGACTCCTTCATCTACCTAGGAGCAGGAACTGGCTATTGTGCTTTAATGTTAGGAGGCTCAACCCTGTTTCTACGGCTGGTACATGAGGCTCAACTATGTGTCTAGAAGCTGGGACTCGACATTGTGGTTTTACACGATGAACTGAATGTCCATTGATGCATAGATTTTGGTAGTAACTGCCCCACTCTGCAGTAGTTGTGTAAACTCATATGCTTGTCCTTTCTTATTGGTATACTGTGGCAAACCTAATCTCTAACAGAAAATTTAATAGGTGCAGTTCACAAAGAACTTTGTCAACTGCATCCTTGCTTTTTTCTTTTTCTTTTAGTTTTATTCCAGGGGTATTACCTCCACAGCCTTTGCATATTCTATGCTTGGCTCCGACTCCAGCCACACTTCCTGTTCTACTCTTTGCAACATGAGATCTGTAGTTTGAGCCCATACAGCTTCTATATTAAATCTTTTTTCCTCAAGTTTTAGATAAATACACCCATTTTTACAGACAATTATCAATCTATATATTAATAATTAATGAAATTATTCACTGCAGTGGTTGCCACATGGCATGTATAGCCCCAACAGGTGTCTTGCAAAGGAGCTGGGGGCAGAAAGCCACCTCAGTCGTGACTGCAAGGAAAAAAAAAACTGTTTTGTTCCAGTGCCAAGCAAAAAACCTTTAAAGAATATAAGGCCCGGTCTGCTGGTACATATGGAATTCATGGCCAAATCTGCTGGATTACAGGACTAGGTTTGATGGAATTCATGGCCAAATCTGCTGGATTACAGGACTAAGTTTGATGGAATTCATGGCCAAATCTGCTGGATTACAGGACTAAGCTTGATGGAATTCATGGCTAAATCTGCTAGATTACTGGGCTAGGTTTGATGGAATAGATGGCCAAATCTGCTGGATTACAGGACTAGGTTTGATGGAATTCATGGCCAAATCTGCTAGATTACAGGACTAGGTTTGATGGAATTCATGGCCAAATCTGCTGGATTACAGGACTAGGTTTGATGGAATTCATGGCCAAATCTGCTGGATTACAGGACTAGGTTTGATGGAATTCATGGCCAAATCTGCTGGATTACAGGACCTGATCCTCTTGAATAATGACCTTCTAAAGAGACCTGGTCTTCTGGAATACTTGGCCTTATCTGCTGAATAACAGGATTTGGTCTACTGTAATATATGGTCAGGCTGTTGAATTACAAGACCTGAAATGCTGGACTACAGTGTCTGGTTGTTGGAATACAGGGCTTGATGTGCTGGAATACAGGGCCTTGTGTGCTGAAATGTATGGACATTTCTTGGATGCATCCATTTAATTTGAGATTCACAGCCCTTGTGCCCTAGATGTCACTGTGTGTGTGTGTGTGTGTGTGTGAGAGAGAGAGAGAGAGAGAGAGAGAGAGAGAGAGAATATTGTGAAATCTAATATTGCTCACCTGGCTTACATTACTTAACAGCTGGCCATTTCACTAAACATACTTGTTTTGTTATAAGACAACCTATGTAAACCACCTCCCAAATCTTCATATCATGTTAAGTTGACCTATTTTGCTATGTCTTATCAAAATTCCTTTTAAAGACAATGTCATAATTATTATGCAGCCCCAAACTCATAATCTAAGCCATCCAAAATTTTGATGGTGGTGACCCTTTTTTCTTGAAACGGGATGAGACATATAGTCCGTAGATCAGGTAACAAGCCCAGTCAGTCAGAAGCAAGATTAATATGCACTTAATATAGAAATTGTCATAGATAATGAAAATATAATTATTTATCAAGCTGGAGCAACATTAAATTGAATCTTCAGTGGTAAAAAGTTCAGCCAATCCAATACAAAATTACTTGTTAATATACACAGACCTTGCTCATAATTGAACTCGTACAATATCTTGATAATATGATAATATAAAACATTTTTTTAATCCATATCTAATCTGACAGTAATAAAGTTGCTAGGGTGTAAACAAGCTCAGTCAAGCTGATACAAGCTCATGTCATTTATATGTATGGATCTTGCTCACAATCATATTTAACTGCTAGTTTCATGATATATGCCTACTTACCAAGTTTGATCATATTCTGTAAAAATACAGCTTCTAGAGTGGTGAACAACTCAGCCAATTCGGATGCAAGATCACCTCATAAATATGCATATGTTGCACTCATTTTATACCTTGTTGATATAAACTTATTTACCAAATTTTATTAATTTATTAATTAATAATGTAGTTTTTCACCTGTTCTGATGAGCTTGATAACAATTTGGCAGTTGCCTCTGTTCATATTTTCATAAAATTTGGATCTCACTCATAATTTTATTCATCTGAGATTTAAGTCAGGTTTGATAATAGTAATTTGGCATCCAAAATAGTAACAAGTTCAGCATAACAGATTCAAAATCACCTTATTAATATGCATGGATCTCACTCGTTATCAAATTCATCCAAGATGGTATAAGCATATATTCAGATTTTGACCATAACTGGTTCAAAATTAAGAAGTTCAGAGTAAGAACAAGCTCAACAAGTCTGATGTAATATCACATTATTATATGCATGTACCTCACTGGTTATCATCATTAATATGCATGTACCTAACTGGTTATCATCAATATGCATGTAACTCACTGGTTATCATCATTAATATGCATGTACCTCACTGGTTATCATCATTAATATGCATGTACCTCACTGGTTATCATCATTAAGATTTATGTACCTCACTGGTTATTATCATTAATATACATGTACCTCAACAATTATCACACTATTCCAAGATCTTCATGACACAAGTCAAAGTTTTATCAAAATCAGTTAAAAAATATGGGCATGAGTAATGACAAGCTCTGCCAAGCTGATGGAATGTAACCTGAATAATATGCATGTATCTTGCCGATTATTGAACTCAATCGAGATCTTGGTAAGTATATACAAGTATTCCAGTTGTGATCAAAATCAGCTCAGAAATATGGTTCAGATTCAAAACATCGTTTATAAGAAAATTAGGTCAAGGTAATCTAAAACGTTTCTTTATGAGATGGATTACCCATCCATAACATGCAATTGAGGGGCAAAGTTCCAGGTCAAGAAGGGGCCATAAATCTGCAGCATTTTGCTGGAATATGAGAATTGAAACTGGCAATGGCCTTCTAAATGTAAAGACTCCTACCCAATATGGAAATAAACAATGCTACATGTCCCCTCCATAAAATCTTTTATGGTTGTGGCAAAAATCTGTAATAGTTCCTTGGTAAGCAAAACATCATCTATCCCTTGCAAAAGGTGGCAGTTTATTATTATTATTATATATATATATATATATATATATATATATATATATATATATATATATATATATATTTTATATATATATATATATATAAAGAATACAAATCATATGGCAAATAACAGTCCTTTCAAGTGCACTGGATCCAGCAACGAATCACGTGTGTCAGGGATTCATTAAGATAAATGCTATAAACTGACAAAGAACAGTGCAAAACTAGTATCTAACTAGCCTGAGCACTTTTGACTCTTAATGAGTCTTTTTCAAGGCATATACAAAACACAGACAAGACAATCAAATAAAACAGAAAAACTGTAGTGTTTGCAAAACTTTATATGGCTGTTTCTACAGGAATTAAACCTTTAAATTTATTATGTTTCAACTAGTTTATATCAACTTGTTGCAGATATTGGAAAATATTTGTATTGACCTAGAAATCGATGAGCCATAATGACATCTGTTATTTTACGTATATTTATGTAAGCACAAATTATATCCCGGATATTTCATTGTTATAGTAGTAATTGTAGGCTATTAAGCAAATTTAGAGAATTATTTAAAAGAAAATGTGTCGGCTGCAAAAGATAATTTTATTTGTGCATGGCTGTCTTTTTCTAGTCATCTTGGTTTAAACCGCTTGGTTTCAATGTTCTAAGGCAGCATATCCAGTAAGATTCCTTTTCGTTTCTGGTTTCAGAACTCCAGCTGGGGTTGTGAGCAATTGCAATAAGTGTTATATCACTGAAAGTGTGGCCTGGGGAGGAGAAGTGTTCTGTGACTCTCCAAAACATATATTGCAGAAAAGATGATCCTGTACAAAACCACAAAATGAGTCACACGAAACAAATCTGACTAAATTCCTAAAAGCCATTTCAATGTACAAAATAAAAATTCTAACTTTACTTTGCTGACCTGCATTATGTTGCTACGTGGAAACAACATAAAGAGCATAAATTAGTTTTGTTTCTTTTCAAACCTTTAATTCTAAAGAAGTTTATAACAATATATGTGCATGTTACACAAAGTAAACATTTCCTATCACAGTATGAAGAAAACCCCAATAAATGCAAAGTATTAGAATCTTATGTTGTAACAAAACAAGTTTAACCCTGAATTTGTGTGCCAATAAAATCTCAAACAAGATTTCTCAACCAACCTAAACTCCTTAAGAAGATTAGGTTAAAAATTCCATCATTTAAAAACATTTACAAAAGGGTTTATTTAAATTTTGACAAAAGACCTTCAAAATTATATACTATTGTATAAACAAGGACTGAATTTTCTGTAAAATCAACTTGTCTTCTTGTAGTTCGATAAACCAGTCCCCAAACCTGTATTGATACAGGGGCTCTTAACGTTTCTTAATATATAATAAATGGGATGACAATTTCCCATTTCTCCTGCTTTCTATTTAAGATCTGAAACCAATGCTTCAAGCTACATATCACTGTGTAATAGTTTCGCACCAAAGTTCAGCTCAGAGATTCAAAATTTTTCTAATCCGGATTCCTCCGAGTATTCCAACCCCATTTTTCACATTTGGACATTCAGTATGGAGTCTGGGGTCAGAGCAATTACATATCAAAACTTTGGAATTTGCTACCACCATAAGATAGCTTACCAGCAGGCCTACCAAATTTAAACTAAGTTATATCGACTTATACCTGTATGAAATCGATAGGAAAATTATTTATTTTCTCAAAAATGGCAAGTATTATAATCGTCATGTCTTTGATCCGCTGACAGACTAGACGAATCTCAGCATTGATGAAACCTGACCCGGTACTCGCCATTTGCATTACTAGTCACATGACTTCATAAATCTCAAACAACGATTTCGGAAGTCCAATAATCACGTGACATCAACAACAAACTCCTTTTTAATGTTGCTGTACAAAATTTCAATTATATTAAATGAAAGTCTAATACCTTTTGTAAAAACCAGAAAGAACATAGAGTTCTCAACATATTTATTTTGAGAACAATGACAAGAAGTTTTGCCAGTCTGATTCATCAAGCAGAGTAGTCTGGTTCCCTGCTTCATATTCTCCCTGCGTTAGAGAGCACATGTCAACGTGGTAGTCACGTAATACAACAAAACTCCGGAAGTTGGTCTCAGAATAAATATACAGAATTTTTAGCTCTTTCAACTTAGTTTTATCGTCTTTCAGCAGATTAAGGACATAATGATTTCAATACTCGCAATTTCTGAGAAAATAAATAATTTCATATCGATTTCATGCAGGTATAACTCGATTTAACAACGTTTAAGTTTCCTAGCCCACCCGCTAAGCGGCTATGCTTTGCTGCCACCATGTTGGCCTCTTGTGATGCTAGACTGGTTTTTGTACCTTCCACATAAAAAAGATACAGATATTGAGCTGTCTGTGAAAAAAAAAAGTCTACTAGACAAATCTAATCCACTGAGTGTTAGAACTGTCTCAACAAATATATTTATGGCAAGCACCCAAATGATCCATACTGCAACCTCCTAATATTCTGGTCAGAACTCGATAAATTTAACTCACAATCAGTTCAGTTATGACTCAATTACATAATTGTTTCAGGCATCAAGTTGTGGACGAAAATTCCCGGGTTTTTCCCCGACTTTCGTCAATATTTGTAAAATTCAAGGACTTTTCAGAGTCGGGAAAAAAATGATCATTTCTCCCAACTTTTTCCTGATTTCCCGGTAGCGTGGGAACCCTGTACATGATCAAGTAAGTATTATTGGAGAAACAAAATTTACTATAAAAATAATAGGTAAGAGAAGGAGGAATGTCACCCAGTAGAAACATGACCGCTGTACCAAAAGGATGAACTTGCTCTAATGTTAGCACAGTATAACAAGAGACAATTTGTTTATTAACGTGTTGCCCAAGAGAAAATCTGCAATTATGAAGAGGAATGAACAAATGCATACAACATATATAACTAAAATAATGTAAACCGCATTAAAATGACTTGTGTGATAGTTGACAAGTTCTGCGCAAAACATTTCTCCAGTGAAACTGAATGAGACTGATAAAAAATTAAATGTGACAATAAAAAAATGAACTGTACGATAACTGAAAAATATGAATAAATTCACCAAAAATTGCTGTATGCACCATGTAAAGCAACATTATACCACTGAAAATAGAGATTCAAGTATAAGATTAAATCGATTCTCTGGAAAACATCGCTACAGCGTGACAGCAAAAATAAAGACTGGTACTTCTGAATATAACGGTAACCACCTAGTGGGGAGAAAGGGGAGTTAATCTGTAAGAGTTGCTAACTTTTGCCTACATTACAGTCAGAAATACGTTTTCCGTCTCTCTGGGAGGGTTGGATTTGAAGGTAGCAGGGAAATTTATCCTAATGTAATGTGATCAGGAAATGTATCTGATGCAGAAACTCCACCATATCTTATATGTTAACAAAAGTATTTTTTTTACATTTGCTAAGTTATAATGTTAACGAGATACCTATAAATGCACTAAAACTTCTTTGTCATGGCCATTGCCCTTGAACCTGATATTACTGATAGAAAATCAGAGAACTTGTCTCAGACAGACAGAAAATCAGAGAACTTGTCTCAAACAATGTCAATATATACACACATGCCAACTTTGGTGAAACCCATAGTTAACTAAATCTATAATGTCTTTTTTTGGGGGGGACAAAATGTTATTTAAGTGGCATCATTCATAGTATTCATCACATATATCCACAAACTGGGTTTGATAAAAATCCATTCGTAATTGTTCTATCATATACATCAGTAATTACCCATACTCAAAGCATAAATATCTTAAGAGTTCAAAATTGTCAGCAATGTCACACCATTATAGCTCACATGATCAACATTAATAGCTGATGAAGGCAGTGTGATATTGCTGAAAATTTTCAACTCTTAAGATATTTATTCTCGGACACTGGGAAATTAATAAGGATCATTAATTATCCTGAGCAAGGAAGCAACTTTTCATTTGTTTTATCACATTCACAAACTAGTACAGAATAAACCTGTCAAGACCTTTGACATTGAACTCGATGTCACAGTTCTGACTATCAACTTATTAACATGTTCACTGCAGTGCAACTAAATACAAAGTCAGATCAAAATTCAATTGTATATGTACACTGTGTTCATAAGCTCAATGAAGTACAAAAATGCAAGCAATGACCTGTGACTCAACCCCAGTGTCAGTTAGGTCTGGTTTTATAATTTATTTCACAAAAGTGCAGATATGTTGGTTGATAGATCTGCAATATTTTCATTCAGAACAAATACTGCAAGAAGTGTACTGTTGCAATTCTAGAAAGAAAAATTTGTTGACTGAGAAAACACCAGCACAGAGAACAGACTGGTGTGAACAAAGTACATTTTTACATCAAAATTGTCCAAAATATAGACCACCATGAAGAATGCTACACAACCCATGTAGTAAATATGTAAAATTGAATATGCAGATGTCAGTTATCCAAACTTACTATCCATATGGACCAATGGCATGTTTCCCAGGTACACACTTATTGTGCATAAAATAATTAGTTATATGAACAACCAATTATTTGGACAAAATCTCCCAATTTTTTCTAGATAGTTGCTTATAAGTCAAGTCCAGCTGCAAAATGTAAAGAGCCCAGATCATGATCTTTATTGTTTGCAGTTTGTTTTGACTTATAAGTAACTATAAACGGAGATCCATGTTTTATGAATAACTCTGCACAACAGTATGACTGACAAGGAGTACTTTCTATTACATTTCAATACACAGTGGTCCCTCACTATAAAGACCCTCAGCATACTGCAGCGTCTATTATAAAGTGGGTATGAGCATAAATTCTGTTAAATTAGTCTAATTTTGTCTTCTCAACAGGTTTCAATATTAATTGAGTTTTTGGCCCACAAAACCAATTATAATGTGATTCCACATCATTAAATACTCTTTTTTTATGTTTTAATGTCCTATCAGGTCAAAGCTTTGTTATAGTATAACCTCAGTATAAAGTTCCCTCACTTATAATGTAAATAATTTTATTTGGCTCCCATGGAAAGCATAAGGAGGAAGCACTGTACAAAATTTTCATAATGTATTTATTTGCTATACATGGTAACTTTCTAAAAAAAATCCAACATAATGATCATAAAATATACTACTTTATAAATATTTAACAAACAAAACTTGCACTAACACATTAAAGAACTGAATATCGCTAAGCACAATTAAACTTTTCGAGCATAAAATTTACCCTTTTCCATTTCTGAAAAAATCTACTTATGATGAACAGTTTCTATTAAAAATATTAACGATAACTGTTAAAAATATGTGAACAACCTGTAACCTATGAACAGTAAAATTAACTCTTTAGTGAAAATGGAACTGAAAAATATAAGACTAGACAAGCTGCACAGGTTAACATAGACAAAACTGAAAAACAACTACAGACTTTATTGTTTTCTTTGTTCACCAGTCATGCAACTTTAGAACAATGAAGTTTTTGACCAATATTATTTTTTATTCCTGTGGGGACATCAAAAGTATTACAACTAAGCTTCGCATCTCATTACAGATAAAAATATGATGTGGTGAAATGGATCTGAATTTTCAGAACATTTTTCTACAAAAACTTCAAGTCAAATTCAATAAAAACTTTAATATCACAATTGTCCTTATAATATATAGTATATATTCGTTTATAAGTCGAGTCCAACCTCATACAAAACCTTCCCTGATCTGCCAGCAGATCTGGATCTATGTTGTTTGTTCTGCTTATTACATGTAACAAACAGCACAGACCCAAATCTGCTGGTGCATTATGCAATGGCAAATCTGGGTCTGTGCAGCTGGGCTTGATTAATAAGCAAGTACATGGCAGTCCCAAGGAAAAAAGACACATTTTCAATATATATTTTGGAGACAAATGAAGGTAAACTGTATTAGAATAAGAATAACTGTATTATGTTTTCAGACTGCCAAGGTATCTTAGTGGTTATACAGTTACAAATTTAATGTTTCATCGGCTTCACTAAAAACATCATCAAGAAAAAAATCACATTTGTTTCAGTATAATGACTATAACAGTACAGTTATCCTCTAATTCATCTGCATAACACATGAACACAAATTATGTAGCTCTTATATTTTTTGTGAAAGGGAAGTATTAGCTAACAAAAAAGAAACTAATATATTTCCTCGCATAATAACATACTTGCAACTTTCAAGAGTGTATATATAGGCCTGTAGCTTTGATTTTGCAAGAGATTTTGTGTGGACCAATCATAAATGATGTTACATTTAAAAAGTAATTTCCAATTAGTTGATTGTGGAAGTCTCAGACCCAAGCTCAGTTTTATGGTCTCCCAGACCAGATCTGTCATTGTACAATGTACCAACAGATTTAGTCTTTGTGTCTTCATTCTACCTAGCACTTTTAGCAACTGCATCGAGTTGTTGTTGTTGTTACACTGCTTAACATCATTTTTTTAGCACAAGACAGGCTATACATAGCAGCCAGTATAGGAGTAATCAGTATAACAAACAACACAAATCCTGATCTGCCAGTGCATTATGTGATGGCAGATCTGGGTCTATGTTGTTTGTAGTTAGACTCAACTTATTAGTATAGGCAGTAGTTATCTACATCATTCATGCAGTGTTATCTAAGGGATTACAAGGATAATTCTCTGCAGTGTTGTGTGTGAAGGTGTTCATATGCAAATCATATTGTGCTAGTTCTTTTCATGTATGCAAGTCATACTAAGCTAGTTATTTTCAAGTATAGTAGTTATTGTTTCATGCATGCAAGTCAATTTTATCTCTAGGGTAAACTGACAAGTCAGTTTTACATCTAGGGTAAACAGACAAGTCAATATTATAAAGGGACAACAGACAAGTCAGTATTACACTGGGTAAGCAGAGAAGTCAGTTTTATATTTAGGGTAAACAGACAAGTCAATATTATACAGGGTAAACAGACAAGTCAGTTTTATACAAGGTAACAGCTAAGGTTTTGCAATATTTTGTGTTAACAACTGAATCGGATACTCATGATAAAAGCGTAAAAACAGTAAGCAACAAGTTCCTGAAATGGCCATGAATTCTGAAAAAATAACATCGAGTGAATCATACTGTTACAACTGATCGAGTTTTAAAGCTTGTATCTATGTAATCATGAGAACACTTAAAGTATAATTAATGTCAGTCAACATGTAAAGTATTATCCACAAAAGAATATCAAAGTAAAATAAACACTGATTTTAGCTGAGAAAATCTTAAGAAGTTCATCAGAAAAATCAAATTTATTTAATGATAAACATGGTCTTCTTTAACTTGATGTATTAAAATCACTCAATGCTGCAGCCGCATGCTGTATAATATTAGAAGAATTTTATGTATCTTCAATTGCACTGTATTTCTTTATCACAACCTGATGAGTTAACTATCCAAAAGTGGTCACTAAAAACAGGGTTTATTCTAGGATATGCAATCACATATTTCTTTAAGAAATTGCACTTACCATTACACAAAGATACAACCAACTTTGAGCAAGACAACAAATGCAGGGTAACATGTATTGCTAACACATCAATTAAAAATTACCATTACATGAAAAAAATAATCTTAACAAAATGTACAGAAAAATACAAATTTCTTAAATGCATGTTTTTAATCACATCTGGTTTAAAGTAGAGAATCAAAGTCTGGTAGAAAAATGTCTTTGTGCAAATACCTAACTCAAAGTCTGGTAGATAAATGTCTTCATAAGAAGCATTATTATATGTTAAACTGAAATCACATCACATGAAATTCTTAAAATAAGCAAAGAAATCAGCAGATCATTATCTGTAATAACTATCAGTTTCTAAAGTCCATAAATATCAGACCTGTCATCATCAGGAGTTCTCTTTGAATTGCATTTCTGATAGCAAAAAAACTGCTACATTACTTTTTTAAGAAATCAACAAAATAAAAAAAATGGCAACCAATCTGCTTATTTCTACTGTGTATCTGATAACCATGTATTACCTCCCTTTATCAGGCCATGCTCATAAGGATGACCTGTTTCAGGAAGATGAATCAGATATACTTGGCAATCTAGAGATCAACAAAATAATGTGGCCAGTTGGTGGTATTTATATCACAATAAATTTTTCTTGGCTATCAAAAGTATTAATTTGAATTTTATTTAAAGTTTAACAAACATTGCAAAAATAAATGACCCATTTTCCCTTAATTTTACTACATTGTTAAGAAAGACTATGACTGCATTTTAAACAGAAATGGCTCTTCACAATCCTGCATTTAAAAATAAGTTTTAGGGGACAAATGATACCTACAAAAATAAAGTGTCTACCCCAACAATTCAAAACCAAATTTCACAATCTTCAGTCTTACTCTCTAGGATATTAGTACACTGCCTTTTAAAAAACATAAGGTCCCTTTACATCACAACCTAAGAATGTTCTCTTTTTAATTTTAAAGCAATAAAGCAAATTACTTTGTCTTCATCCAGTCCCACTTTTCAAAATATTCTTTGTGGGTTTTTTTTTGTATCAACTTAAAATAAGCTAAAGCAATATATCTTACTATTATAATCAGCATTATAAAAATCAAAGCACATTCAGTCTTTGAGTGTACAAAATAATCCTGTGTAAATTATAAATCATTCAAAATATTAGAATTAAAATAATTTAAATTTGAAAAGGAAATAAGAAAGTCATAAAAACCAATCATTCATAAAGCATATTTCTTTTTAAAGTCATATAGAATCTATGTTGGGGTTTGGACTGAGACAATGAAATCCCAGACAAGGGGTTACATTATTTGTCTCCCCACGAGGCTTGCCAAGTGGGAGACATATAATGTAACCCCATGACTGGGATTTCCTTGTCTCAGTCCAAACCCCAACGTAGATTATTTTTCTCACCCAATATTTTCCTTTAAAGTAAAAAGAACTCTTCACTAGTGTAATATAGTTAACGTCCAAATGTTTACATGTGGCTCTTTAATACAAATATGTTAATGAGGGCTGTGGTGTGACCGTTACATCCTAAGTACACAGTTTATACGTGTGAACAAAGAAAAATAACAACATAAAACGCTGCATTGTAATGAGGAATTATCACATTTAATATATGGATGTTATATGAAATTAACAATAAATAATTGATATTTATTACAAGAAACTGTTTCATTTTCATCAGTTCCAATTTTGAAGAGTTATATTGTAAATAATGAAACTATACTGGGCACTCAGCTCTACTTGTAGTTATACTTAGTACAAGCAGTAACGAAGAGTAACATGTTGCATTAGATTATTTATGGGTAATTAGAGATCTGTGTCACTATTGTATATAACTCTCCTTTTCTTTTGAGGAAGTGAAACTGTTTGTGACATACTTGTGCTGTCCTTAATATTGATTGTAAAATTACCCCCATGTATAAAAGACCCACCAAATACAGACCCGAGCGGATAACCATGTGCTAAACTTTCAAGTTCACAGATTCTTTGAAAATTTATTTTCTGTCTTGGAAATATGGCAAGTCCTACAGTGAAATTTGCTTATGGGTTAATGTGTTGACGGATAAATGATTCCTTCTGGCTGGTAAGTGCATTATTTGTCATTAAATATTGTAGGTATATTTTTGATTCAACTGGGGCACAATGGAGATGCTTAACAAAATTAGAATAAAGCATGTTTGACATAACACATTTCTGGCTGTTACTAAGTTTTCTGTAGTTGTTAAGAGCATTGGAAGACTATGAAGTGTATAGGTCTATAGGCTATGTGCATAGACCAGTGTTTTCTGTCATAGTTCATTTCACACAGCATTGAGAATTTTATCCTATCTGTAGCACAGTCAATTTTCAGGTCAGCGTCATTAAATGTAGCTAACAGTATAAAATTTGTTTCACACGAAGTATTAAAACTAGTTAGGTAGCTTTAGCTACATTTAATGATGCTGACCTGAAAATGTACTGAGCTAGGCCTGTATATAGGATAGAACTGACCACGCTGTGTGGAACGAACTAGCATAATACCAAAAAGCTCTACATCGTGTGCGTGTGTGTCTTTGTTTCTCTCGAAATGTTTTTGTATGGTGTGTTCTCAAAGATAGATTGACCATAAATTACTATGTTTTTGTTATATATTTGTTGTTGTTGTTTGATTTTAGAACAACTACGTCAGGCACAGCAGAAGACAACAAGGGTTTCTTTTTTCAAAAGTAGTTCTGAGCACGTGGACACCTTAACTGAGATGACTAGACTGAGATAAGAAAAGTAAGGCTAGCAAAACAGCCAGATTTCTCTGTCGCATGGGTGAGAAATACATTTCTCACAAATACTTCTGAAAAGAGTGGCACGGAAAATGTATGATTTCTCAATCTTAATATGTGTTTTCCAAAAATGTTTATACACATACAGCACTCCCTTACTATAGCACCCTTCATTATAAAATAGATCAAGTAACAAGGTCATGGCCATGTATAAAATTTTATTAAGTAGTAGAAGAGTTAACTATGTTATGTATTTCATTATAGGGTGTTCTAACTAGAAGGCAGTACATCATATGATTTCCAAGGACAGTGATGAGGGAGTATTGTATTTCTTCCTTGTTTAATCCAACGTTTCAAATAAATATGGCAATGAGCAAGTGAATTACTGTTTATGGTACAAAATTTGGCTTTATCTTGAGCAACAGATAAATTAACAATACATCTATAGCTATATTAACAAAGTGATTGTGCTTCACACTTACACCTAACTGCAAATTAACTTGCATTGTTTAGCTTACAAAAGTCATGTCAGGTGAAAATGCTGGTGAGTTTCCCAAACTATTATAAGTCAAATGAAGGTATGATTAATTAAATAAACTGTATATATATTTTCCAACCTGAGTATGTATTTGTTGTGGAAATTTTAAGGACACTTTGTAACTGTAATTAACACATTTAAGTGTTTGTAAAGTAATGGTAAAAATGTTTTTTGCATCAGTAAATAATGTCTATGATTTGCTTAAAAATTCATGCAATTTACAATAAAAAAATCATGGTTAAAACTAGCTATGTACATGTCTTTGTTCTGACGAAGATCAGAAGATGGTCCCTGCATGACATCAGTACTCCACACCTGTGCAGTGCATCTGTTTCCAGGTGAACCTTGCAAGGGAGGGTGGGTGTGATCAGTAAAGAGGCTGCTTGGCATGATGTTCTTCACCATTGTTCTGTTTGATGGTCTCTGAGGTAAAGTGTGCCTCCTTAACCAGGTATTTCTCTCTCAACATCTGAAGCTTGACAGCATATGGCATGTCTGGTACCAGGTACATAATCAACCATGTCAGGAACACAGTCAGGTTCTGTAGTATAGTTTAACACAAGTTTACACTTTACTGATACTAAATCAGTTTTATGCCAAGTTCTAACAACTTATACCCTAAACAGCTTATATGATGACATAAGGTGGAAGAATCCTGTCAACTTGGAGAAAAGCACTATCTTGGACAGATCACTACATACTGAGGTGCAAAGCAAGTTCATCACCACTGTATTATCCTAAGTTTCTGATAACACCATGTTTCTACACAACTGAAGAAAGACCTTCAAGCCAAGTCTCTGAGGGTTATGACTCTAATTCAGTTGTTGATCTGAGATATTTTACTTTAAGACATTGCATGTTCATGAAGCAAAGGTTTCTAGTTGAAATGATAACCTAAAATTTGGTATCTAAAATTATTTGGACATTCACTCAAGTGTTAACCAGTTTCTACTCCAGATTCTCATATTTATCATGCTGGCAGCAAAGAATAATATTTTGGTTTCAAGATTTTGATTGCAATCTCTTTCAAACATTTCTTTATTTCTGTATTTCTGCAGAGAGATTGTAACTGGTAACGTCTATCTGTACTCTGATCTGTGCATTCAAGTACCTGTCCCTCTGTTCAAAACATGCAATGACATGTGCATCCAAGACCTGTCCATCTGTCCAAAGCATGCAATGATCTGTGTATCCAAGGACTTGTCCATCTGTCCAAAGCATGCATTGATCTGTGCATTCAAGGATCAGTCCAAAGCATGCATTGATCTGTGCATCTAAGGACTTGTCCATCTGTCCAAAGCATGCAATGATCTGTGCATTCAAGGACCTGTCCATCTGTCCAAAGCATGCATTGATCTGTGCATTCAATGATCTGTCCATAGCATGCATTGATCTGTGCATCTAGAGACATGTCCATCTGTCCAAAGCATGCAATGATCTGTGCTTTCAAGGACCTATACATCTGTCCAAAGCATGTATTGATCTGTGCATTCAGCACCTGTCCAATTACTGGTTGGATCCCCTAGTACCCTGAACTTTTTCTACACCAAAAGAGGCATGAAAATTCTTGACAGACTGTTTAATGAGGGTGATAAGATAATAAAGTGTGCATAACCACTGTCATAGCATGTCTATAGTTTCAATTATTTGGAAATGTAATTTGATTCTTAAAAATCTCTAAAAACTAAAGTCAAACCTGTCTTGTAGGTCACATTAAGCAATCACTTGTGTTAAACAGGCAGTTTTGCAAAGTCCCATCTATATATAGAAAAAATAAAACCTGAATTAAGCAAGTACCTGTCTTTAGTGGCCAGCCAATTTTTCATTTCCTGCTTAAGATAGGTTTGACTCCAAATCAGAAATGAAGAAAGCTCATTTCTTTAAAACAACCATAAACTATCTCAACCCTAACAAAAACATTTAGAAATTTTTAAAAAAGTTTTCAAATTTTAAAGCAAAAAATTACCTTAAGTTTGCTAAATTTGAAGTTCTCATCTCTGTCAAAATAAGATAACCTTAATTCTATCAATTTTTCATGCCTTAAATGAGCATTGTGCATCTATTTGAGCAAACAAAAGCTAATGATTCAAAAGAAATCTAAATCCTAAAATACTGTCAAAAATAATGGTTGTCTTCTAAATTACAAGGGTTCCACCATAGAACAAAACAGAAAAAAGGATGTTTAGTCTTGGGACACCATAAGTTATTTTTTAAAATAATATTTTATGAATTATAAAAGTTAGGACACAAAATTACAGCAATTTTTTGATGTACTGTAAGATCTTGGACACATTAGAAATTTCTTTTACAGAGTCTTGGTGTATTTTATTGATCACAAAATTATTTTAAAAAAGAAGCAAAAAGATCATAGTTAAGGGACCATCATTACGAATTATTTGATGGATGAAATTATTCATTTTTGAAATAGGTAGAAATAATAAGAAAATAGAAGAAAATTAAATATATACTGTTATTTTTCAAACAAATTATATTAATTTATAACATATCATGCCAAATAATTGGAATGCCCAAACTTTAAATTAAACCTATATCCCATGTTAGGTGCAAGATAGGAAAGAGGTAAATCCCTAGTAATCTACTGAAGATCAATATAGAAATAAATATTTAAAAATTAAGCTTTTATTTCAAAAATAAAATAAAATTAAAAATTAAAAATAAGAAGTGGTAAAAAATGTGGAGCAAATGAAATAGTCATAACTTCTGTAAGGTATGGTATATCGTACATAATAGTTGTCAACTGTTCAGTAAGGGTAAATTGGGGGAAAGATTAGGTTTTTAACTGTCTCGATGAAATTGAATCATTTTGGTTACTGTAATCCATGCACATGTTTAGAAATTCTTGCAAATATTATGCACAAACAGCATTAAGATATATGTGGTACGAAATAAAATGCTTTCACAACATGTCTTCACACCACTGATGCCTCCCACCACCAGCAAGAAAAAGGAATAACCACATTTTGCAATTGGTTCATGCATTTACAAATAGAAGATGGAAGCCATCATAAACATGCACACTATGTGCCTGCATTCAAGGTTTGAAAATGTTGGCTGCCATTGACTCGTCCTCCTGAAACATCATACCAAATATGATTATCCTCCATCGTCTGTTGTAGCTTAGATTACAAAGAAGAATCCAAATTACTATATAACCTTTAATCTCCATATTATTTTCCCTTGGGGTTGCACCCAGGGTCTGAAACATACATTGTCATTGACTCGTGCCTTTACAATATCAGATCAAATATGGTCACTCTCTTGCAACCAGTGTTCTAGGAGTTAAGAGAACAGAAAAAAATAGGGACAGAATGGCACAGATAGAACCTCTCACAATATATCTGTAAAAATGCATCTATAATAAATATGTTTTTAATAAAAAAAATATATGCAGTGAAATTAATTATACGTCAGAGGATATGTCTGTCTAAAGTGACATTTGATGTTTGGTAACTATAGCAACTATACTGGCAAAAATGTGATCATAACCCTAAAGCCACCTCTGTTGCTGAAAACTATGTACTGCCGCCTGCTTTACCCAGACCTGAGAAAAACCGCTGACACCTTTTATGTCATCCAAATTATGGTACAGTAAAAGTCTTACCTCAAAAACAACAATGAAGGCCAGTCTGGCTGCAAGTATGTGCCAGAAGACAGTAGTGTACTCGTACTCAGAATGACCTGGTGGATTCCGGAAATCACGGTATCTGCAACAGACAGCACAATACATAACAAGAATTTTCTTTCTTTTCTTTTTTCCTACTGGAAAGTTGGTTGTTATAGCAAACACCAATTTAGAGAACATTTCAAGGAAAAAGTGCCAATCTGACTAAATGTCTTAAAAATTTCCTCCACAGATTTATATTATTTTTCAAATGTCTTTCATACTGTTTTGTCTTCAATGATACATTTAATAGACACTACCAGATGAAGTCTGTTGATACAAGTTCTGTACTCTTAAAATTTGTAGGAAATCCTTGTATTTGAAACAATTCATCAACTGTTATTTATTATCAATAAGAGACCCAAGTGGACTGAGATCATTCATCTGGCTAACATCTCCATAATAGCCTAATGCAACTACAGATGGCCAAGAAAAATGGGTCAATTGAATGCTTTCTGTGGAGATTTCTTCCAATGCTATTGGTTCCATATGTTGTGAAAAAAATTTCTTTCAAGGTCTCTCAAGTTTCAGTATCTTCATCCAGACCTGATCCAATTCTGACAGCCCCAATGCCAGGATGCATTGTGGCAAAGTTGGTCAAATTCTGTTGAGTATAATTTTTTGTTGTTATAAAGTGGTGTCAATGTTTCTCCACTGTTTGTAACAGAAGCCATACTTGATGGTGGATCAGCATCATTTCTATTATCTGTAACGCCTTCAAGCTCGGAAACTTTTCTCCCTAATTCTTTTAATAAGCAGTTTTATAGAAGAAGCTGTGAAGGTATTGTTTTTCTATTTTCAGTAACAGCAGCCATGTTTGATGGCAAATTGGTATCATTTGTACAAATCTATAAAGCTTTCGTGACAGCTTAACTTCTGTCAAATTTGGTCAAATTTGATTGGTTTTCGAGAAGTCATTTTCAGGATTTTCTATATTTAGTACAGTGGTCCACCACAAAAACAGCCCCAACCCACCCACCCCAGACCAGCAGCCACCCACTATATTATTGCCAGAATGCCCAGTTTGTGTTGAAAAGTACCCATCAAGAAAGGCCACCCTTCTAACATAACCAGCGGCCAGCACTAAGTGCAAAAATGTGAAATTAACCCATCACAAGAGGCCATATTTTATTTTAGTATGTCTCCAGAACCAACATTTAATTCATATGGTATGGTATGTAATCCAATTATCTTTACTGATGTCTACATCCTGATGTCAGGTTTTCATTACTGAAAGAAGTGTCAGCTCAATTATGTGTACCACTAAGGTTAATATTATATCATTAATGCTGATCTTAACAGGAAATGGAGTCAACAATGTTGTGATAGAGTTTTGGGCTTCACACAGCAGCTGCGTTTTTGTATTTGATGATTATGACCAGATGTAATTGTCAAGATCATAACATGGTCAGCATAGGCTAAATATAGATTTTGTACATTAACACAGACAGAAATTAACCTTGAACAAAACAGAGTACCAGACAAAGACCAAAAAATCACATGACAGTACATCTATCACTTCCTTTATAAACACCTACTCTACAAATGTTTTGTCTGCGTAATTAAATTGATGTAATGTACAATTAGCAACACAGGAATAAATCCTTACAAAACTTTAATATATCATCACATAAACAGATAATTAATATTTTAGAAGAAAAAGTAAAAGTTATTGACCTGACAAAAGCAGTAAGAGTTCAAGAGTTCTTGCTGAAAAATTATGTTGGGAAGATTCAAATAAACGACATTGTGACAGCAAGGAAAATATTCTGCATCAGTGCAGCAATGGAGTAAATTGAAAGAGAATCATTTTAAAGGCCACTCAATGTATGTACCTAGATTATAAATGGCATTTCTGAATGGTTTTTTGCAATGTCCAACCCAATAATACCCCACCTGCATTTAATGCTTAAGAATAAGAATTATCAATGTAAGTCCCCAAATTGAAATAAGTCTGTTCTTAAGACAAGAAGAACCTTTTAATAATGCTACTTTTAAATGAAGATATTAAATGCTTTGAAGTTATATTTAGCTTTCTTACTACATACACATACATATGCATACTTTTCACAAATACAGTGCACCAGCCATCTTAAACAGCCACTTTCCCAGTGCAGAAGGATTGGCCAAGTAAGAGGAGGACCACTGTAGTTCTGTTGACTGCATAGTCAATTGGTTGCAATCGTAATGAAAGGGCAGATAAAGATGCTCTGCACTTACTGGTTTCTGAGTGGATGATTCCATTTACTGACTTTTCTGAGTGGAAGATTCCATTTACTTCAAATATATATATAAACATATTCTAGCTATCTGGCAAAATATATGGAATTACAACTGTTGGAAAATGAAACTGACCTTTGGAGAATGGCACTCCTCACATAAATCCCAGAAATGAGGTGGTTTTGTGCCAATCACAGACAAACATAACCCACTCCCATATACTAAAAGGAGAAGACCCACCAGAGTGAGTGTCTTGCAATGTACCATTCACTGTTAAGCACTTTATGATGGAGCGTTCAACCTCCAACCTACACGCGATCAGTACTACAATGTACATAACATGAAGGAACTTTTTGATAGAATAAACGTCACTTGTATTATAGAATTCCTTATTTTAAATACCTTTTCATCTGTCTTCATTAACATACACCATTTACATCCCCCGTTGATCAGGAAGCTTTATTTATTACCATCTTATCGTTTTACCTTCAACTCTTTGGTTTTATATTGCTGGTCGATACAAAACCTTTTACCACTTTTAAATGATACTAGATATAACCTTTTGTATGGCACTAAATAGCCTAACAGTGCTGGTGCGCCGTAAAATTACAATCAATCAATCAATCAATCAACCAGCAAACATATCTGATTCAAGCATACATCCTGATGGGTAAGCCTCAACAAGAGTGCATACCATGCCTGTGTAACACATTCTTGTTGAGTGTATAAACTTCCATCATTCTGTTTTATTGTGAAGGCATTTAAGAAACTTTAAGATGCCGTACCACCAGAGGAAACCTTGTGACTTTTGAGGGAATGTGGATAATATTCAAAAACTGACTATTTTTCAAGGATTTTAAATTTTTAACCATTTTTTTAATATTTTATATATCTTTTTCAGAACTTTAACATCATTACCTTTTACCTTTTATCTTGCAGCGGCATGTTTTTATTAGTTCTGAAAGGTTTATCATTTTGACAACCTAAATTTCATTTGGCACAATATAGCCAGTATTGTGTTTATGTGCCACTAACCCTATGCATATAGATTCCATTTTTAATAATGGCAGCCATATATCTGATTGTGAATTGGCATCATTGGTATACATTATATAGTCCTAAATGCCAAAATGATTTCTGTCAAATTTTGTCAAATTCTGCTCAGCAATTTCTCAGAAGTCATTTTAGCAAATTTTAGTAATGGCTGCCATACTTTAAGACCGATCTGCATAATCTGTAAATAATTGCAGGCAACTAAGGCATGATGCTTTCTGTTAAATTTGGTTCATATTATGTTCAGTGCTGTTTCAGTCAAATTTGATTTTATTCTGTTGAGTGCTCTTGATGTCAAATTTGGTCACATTCTGTTGAGAGCTCTCAGAGAAGATGTCATTTAAATGTTTTTCTGTTATTAGTGATGGTGTCCATATTTGATAGTGGACTACCATCATTTGTTCAAGCCTGCCTGGCTGGGATGTTTTCTGTTAAAGTTTGTCATATTTCGTTCAGTAATTATGAGAAGTTGGTTAAAAGTTTTTCAAGTACTGGTGGCCATATCTGACAGCAGATCAGAATTATATGAAAAATTTCATGCCTGGGTGCTTCCTCTCAAACTTGGCCAAGTTCTGCTGAGTAGTTTTTTTTTAGACAATTTTTAAGGGCATTTATATTTTAGTAATGGTGGCCATAATGGATGATAGATTGGCAGCCTATGAATGAATCTTAATGGCCTTGAAATCAGAATGCTCCCTCTAAAATCATGCTAACTGGAGATTAAGTTTATGAGAAATTCTAATCATAACTGTAAACAGACAACAGATAATGCATGATGGACAAACAACCTTAATATAAACTCACACAGCATTATAGGTAATAATAATAATAATAATAATAATAGTATTATTATTATTATTATTATTATTATTATTATTATTATTATTATTAAAGTCTCTATTTTTCAGGGGATAACCAAATCAATTTACAAATTTTATCTCCCTTGCGACCCTCTATTATGAGGTTAATGTACAAAGGATTCGTCACAGTACAGTTATTTACACTTCCATAAAAGGAGAAATTGCAGAAGAAAGGAAAAGAATGTACTTATTGATCACACAGATATATCATGTAGCCATTTTCTTATCTACTGAGATAAGTATTTCAAGTGTGTGCTTCTTCCATGTATTTAGAAAAACTATTCCAAAGCAATGAACTTCAGTATGCAAAATGTTTCTTAAATAATTCTTTTGGTGCTTTTTGAATTTTTGTAATTATGACCTGAGGCAGACAAAAAATGATGAATCTGCATTTTGCTTCCTGTGGTTTGACCACATACAGGAGGTACTGAGAACCATCTTGATTTGAAATTTTGTACACAACTTAGACTTTCTTCTGACAAATATCCTTTCTTTGACTGAAATTATTCCTAGGTGGTCCATTGTATGAATGGACTCTGCATAATCTTCGCCTAACATGAGTGTTTCTGAAGTCTGATAAGATTGGTAACAGTTTCCAAATACCATATTATAATAATTTATGTGGAGATGAACATCGTTTTAATAAAACCTTTTGTGGGCTGTTGTAATACTTTTAGTCTCTGATATATTTAGAATCAGTCCATTCTTTCTACACCAAGTTTCAAAGTCATCCAGAGCATCTAGCAAATTAGTCTGTAGTACAGCTAGAAAACTATGCATATCATTTGAGTGTGGTATGATCAGAGTGTGGTATGATTATAGTGTGGTATAATCAAGAGTGTGGTATGATCAGAGTGGTTTCATCAGAGTGTGGTATGAACAAAGCGTGGCATGATCAGAGTGTGGTATCATCAGCATAGAGATTAGCTGAAACATTCCTTTATAAGATTCAAATTACTGATAAATATTAAATACAGGGGACCAAATTCTAAACCCTGTGGAACACTTTACTGTACAAGTTGATTGCTTGAGAGTACTTCTTTTACTATAAACTCATTGTGAGACAAGACGAAAACCGTTTTATAGCTATGTGTCCCAATTTATAAATTTGAATTTTCTTCTGAAGAAGTGATGGTCAATGAAGTCAAATGCTTTTTTGAAATCTACCCAGACTGTACATCCAAACATTTTCTCATTGAGGACTTTTAACCATTTATCTACCACTGATATTAAAGCTTTCTGTTAAGTCTGACTGCACTAAAAATTCTGTTGGATTACTGTGAAAAAGGTTGTTCCTTACAAAGAAATCCATTTAAGTTTTTCTATTAATTTGGAAAGAGCTGAAGAGCTGAAATTAGTCTAAGATTCATGAATTGGGTGATTTTAGTTATCTGGGGGAAATGCCAAGTTTGCTTTCAAAATTACTGGGCCAATTATTACCTACCCATAGCAGTCTGTACACCCCCTACTGATTTTAAGGATGACAAGCCTCAATGATATCAAAAAATGTGCACAACTTGGTCATTTCATTCATGAATTTATATTTTATAACTCGAATGTCACCTAATATTGCCACATTATTTGCATTTTTAAAAAACAGGAGTTTCTTTAATAACAGAGAATCCATATTTATATGTGCATTCCATTCCAGATAAGAAGAGTGATGTCATTCATTGCCTTCAATAAGTTTCAAATAAGTCCATAAAGATCCATAACTCTGGGAATTACATGTACACCCCTTTCAACTCATGTACATAACAAATCAACCAATTTGCCCCTTTTATTTTGTTAAATTTTTTGGGAGAAAAAATTACACCTAGACATTGTAAATATTGGATGCAGATAATACAGTTTTTACCATCAATGTATGTTGTATCCAATGAATTTCACCCCTTTAATGAAAATGGACTTTTCCAGAAACCGGAAGAAAACAGTGAACATGCTCATTGTTTACACTGAAAACTCATTTTGTTTGAAACGTGAATAAGATGTCAGTGTTGGGTAACCCATGGCAACAATTGGATTAAAAATGACAAATGAATAGATGAAATGACTACACATATGTAGTCATTATATCCTTGATGATTTTTGTTTGTACATTTTCAAGGGGGCTACAAACTACAAAGAAGGGGTAGAGGTTGAGGGTGGGGGTGAGGTGGTAGGTCAATACTACAGTCCCATTCATTCTCAGCTTTTCTACCAATAATTTTTTCTAGCTTTCTGAATGTTTTTTTATTACTTTATTCCCCCACAACATAACATAATCTCCTTCATTTCTCCTGGCTTTACCTCTTCCTCAAGTTCTCATATCTGCAAGAATATCAGCTATCAACCATTCTGGTTTGGGTGCATATTTCAGCCATTGAGGTGATACATAATTGCTGATTAACCACATCTAACAATAAATTTTATCCAGGCTTCAATAGCTTCTTCTTATAAAGATACATTATCATGTACATGTTAACTATTTCATGTTTTATTCATTCCTTTCTGCTACCTCTAAATATCATCCAATTCCTACAAGTATTGATGTTGTTGCTGCTTCTGGGTTTAATGCCATTTTTCAGCACATGATAGGCTATATATGGTGGACAGTATAACTGGTGGAGGAAGAACACAGGAAAGCCCCAGTAAGAACCACTGACTCATGGGAAGCTATGGGCAAGCTTTCTTGCATACCCACATAGGCTACAAGTATTTTATCATAAGCAAAATAATATACAACCATAACTATATGATGAACACTTACAAAACAAAAATGCACTATGACTATATTCAGGACAAGTCAATTTTAAACTTACCTGCATGTTGTAACATTTCCAAAAATTGCTGCTTTGCTGTCATCAGGTATACTCTGTTGCTGAAAGTCTGTCACATTGAAGACGGACAAACTAAAGTCATAGTACTGTGATGTTTGGTTGCTGTAGAAATACTTGTACACCAATTTGGGGATAAACTCTGATGTGAAGGCTATGATTACAGCCTGTGATAGAAAAGAAAATATTCCATAACACAAGTGGTAGAGGTACCATATATTATAACCTATAAGGCATACCCAACTGCAAAAAATGTGGACTCGCACAATGCACCAACAGCTCAAAGCCTATGCTATTCTTCCTACCTATAAATTTCAGCAAAACTGCATTTGACACTAATCATCTGGCACATTATGCATTCTATCCTCCAGCAGATTTTGCTTTTAGTTTTCTGCAGTATGGTGTGCATTTTACAATGTCAATATGAATATTTAGACAGAAGACTATTCAAATCATTATCATTCAAAAACAAATCATTTTGAAACAAATTTTGAAGATGTAACTGCATTTGAAAAACAAAAAAGAAATTTATAGGTCACTGTGCTTGAAATCAACCAGCAGCAACTCTTCAATGGCATCTCTTTTAATGCAGAACCTTGAATATTAATATACTTAATGTAACGGCTCTACCCTGACAAAGACTAGAACTATCTTAATTTTGTAAGTTACATGTGAACGATGAGTTATTTAATTTTTTGAAAATTAATCAGTTTTTGTAAATAAACTGTCAAAGTGCCTAAGTCTGCTTAGTGACAGGAGATGTAGTGGCACAGTGGTGCCAGACTTGCGAACAAACAGAAGTGGATTTCAAACCAACAATCAGATCTGCTCAAGTGCCCTGGGAATAAATAACCTTCTTGTGTCTGCACAGTAAATTGCTAAACCAAACCAAAATATACCTTAAATAAACAGGTCATCCATTAATGAGAATACTTTAACCTTAAATGAAGTTTTAATGGTATCAGAAAAGGAATAAGCTTGAATTCAAGATCTGTAATTTTTCTGGTATGTTCTTCAATTAAATCAAGAATGAACATTTATCATTTTCCATGCTCTTTTTAAATAACAATTTCTGGAGTAAAATGTATATTTACCTGATCATAGTATGTTAGAAGCAAATCCACTACCTTGTTAATCTAATCCTCCCAAGCAAAGAAAGATGTTCAGCGCATCTGGCATTATTTTTTGCAACAAAAGCAGTAAAATGTTGTCTGCTTGTTAAAAGAGACAACATATAAGTGGTCTACTCTTGGAAAAATGGACTGGCGCCAAAACCCTGTCAATCATTAGTTACTACTGGAGTGGATGTTCATGCTCTTCCGTGAGTGTAACTGCAGGAAGGGTTTTGAAGGTGTGCCCAAATTATGACCAGGCAAGTATTATCAAAGAATCATTTTTTACTCCAAAACTTGGTTTCTTCTCCAAATATGTTACCTGATCATAATAAATTTGGAGAATAGGTAATAGGAAGAGCAGGAGCAAGTTACAATCCATTTCCCCAAGAAAAAGGCCATGCCTCCACTCTCCTCATATGTGCAGAAGCTTTAGGTCATGGGCTTTTGATGGCACATGGTTTGTGTGTGGATGCACTTTAGAGAAAAACAATTCAGCAGAGTAACCTGCAATATTCCAAAGTTGCCGAGAGACCTTTATAGGTAGTATGTCATGCTGCTGACTTAGGTCCTCTCAGGTTGAACTGAGCCCTTTGGAATCAAAGGTTTCTGAAGAAAGAGCTGAATAATGCCATTTCTTACCATCCCATGACTTGAATGATGTCAATCAGGGAACAGTTGCACTTGAGTGCTGTGCTAGTGGAAACTGCCTTAATCTCAGGAGATAAATACACCAAGAAGTAAATTATGGCTGTCAAGAATCATAACATCCTTTCCAGATAACTTCTGCTACCAGCAAGGGGGGGGGGGGAGTCAATGTGTGTTATGAAAAAAGCAATGTCGAATTGAGAATAAGCTATCTTTTCATATAAGCCTACATAACATGTTTGGAAATTCAGATCCGAGTAATAAAATAAAAACTTAATGTCCATTTTTTAAAAACATTTAATACACTTACAAAGAAAAAAATATTTGATGTTCTTAGCATTGTCAAATATCAACACCATACATATATGCAAATACTCACATAATCACAACCACACTGATGTTAAATAAAAACATACATCAAGTTTCTGTCTTTAAAATCCATTGGATGGCAAAATGATGATGATGATGATGATGATGTTCGTCCTTCGGTCTTGAAGATGACCATGACTTCAGATCTGGGCTGGTCTGTGAGTGCGCAGATGGCTGGTGAGGCCAATCTGTGCTCTGAAGAGTCTACGGCAATGAGGACAGGGAATTGCCGGGGGCTGGATGGACTGAACGTCGGCGCTGGCTCTGCTCTTCCTCTGCTGGCGTTTCTGCTTGGCCTCGTTGATCCGGTGCTCTTCAAATGCAGCTGCGCCTGAGTTGATCTGGTGACGCCAGGCAGTGCGGTCTTCGGCAAGCTGCTCCCAGCTGTCTGGGTCAATGCCACAGGACTTCATGGAGGCTTTGAGCGTGTCCTTGAACCGTTTCTTTTGGCCTCCTCGGGAACGCTTGCCTTCAGCGAGTTCCCCATAGAACAGTCTCTTTGGGAGGCGCTCATCAGGCATACGGCAGACATGACCAGCCCAGCGGAGTTGTGACCTTCTGAGCATGGCATAGACGCTTGTCATCTCTGCTCTCTGGAGGACTTCTGTGTCAGGAGTCTTGTCCTGCCATTTGATGTGGAGCAGTTTTCTGAGGCAGCGCATGTGGAAGGAGTTCAGCTGTTTTGCATGGCGACTGTACACCGTCCATGTCTCACAGGCGTACAAGAGGGAGGGCAGTACTACTGCGCGGTACACCTTGAGCTTGGTTGGCAGGCTGATTCCTCTTCTGTTCCATACAGTATTGTGAAGTCTGCCGAGGGCTGCACTTGCACGAGCAATCCTGAGAGTGACCTCTTCATCGATGGAGATTGTGCGCGACAGGGTGCTGCCAAGGTAGATGAACTTGTCAGCAACAGCGAGCTTCTGTCCATTGACGGTAATGCTGGGTTTGGTGTAGGGCACTGAGGGTGCAGGCTGGTACATGATTTCGGTCTTCTTCGTACTTATTGTGAGTCCGAAGTCTGTGCAGGCTTTGGAGAACCGATCCATACTTTCTTGCATGTCAGACTGAGTACCAGCATTCAAAGCACAGTCGTCAGCAAAGAGGAAGTCGCGGATGGTGTCTTCCTGGACTTTGGTCTTAGCCTGCAGTCTTCTCAGGTTGAAGATGTTCCCATCAGTCCTGAACCAGATGTCGATGCCAATGTCACCCTCACGGAAAGCATTGGTCAGCATCGCTGTGAACATCATGCTGAACAGGGTCGGGCAAGAACACAGCCATGCTTGACACCGTTTGTCACTGGAAAGGGCAGGGAGAACTCTCCATCATCCTGTACTCTGGCGAGCATGCCATCGTGGAACAGTCTGACCATGGTGATGAACTTCTCAGGGCATCCGAACTTTGCCATGATCCTCCACAGACCTTCACAACTCACAGTGTCAAAAGCCTTTGTGAGGTCCACAAAAGTGGTGTAGAGGCTGATGTTCTGTTCTTGGCATTTCTCCTGGAGTTGCCTGGTTGCGAAGATCATGTCCACGGTGCCCCGATCCTGCCTGAAGCCGCACTGACTCTCTGGTAGCAAGCCTTGCTCCAAGTGGACGGTCAGTCGATTTAGCAGAATTCTGGCCAGTATTTTCCCTGCGATGGATAATAGGGAGATGCCATGGTGGTTGTCGCATGCTTGACGGTTCCCCTTCCGCTTGTAGAGGTGGACAATAGAGGCGTCTTTGAACTCCTGTGGAATCTTCTCCTGGTTCCACATAGACTGGAAGAGGATGGCAAAATATATGCTAATTTGATGCAGTCTTTGCTGCTTTCAATAGTTCAGTAGTGGGTTTGAAGGTAATGCAAGTGTCATTAGTTTTCACCTTGGCACTCACTAGACACTGGATGGTATGGTTGTCCAAACTTCCTTCTAGGATTCTCACAGTGAATCCTGGTCAGAACTGAGTTGTTTATGACAAACTTAATGTTAGCATTATCAGAACTTTACCAGATGCAGTTTGCCCGTGAAATATAATTTAATATCTAGTCTAAAGAAAATGAATATATATCACACCTGGGACTGACCAATTCATTGGGGAAGGGGGGAAGAACAATATTTTTAAGTTTAATAGGGGCTTTACAGGTAATACAGCAGTAATAAATGCCTCTGTCCAGTGCAGGTGTTAATGCTTTATCAACACAAATTTACTGTGCAAAATCTTATTACTGTCTTTAAATCAATCTATTTCACAGTTAAAATCATCCTGAAAAACATGGGTCAATTAACAGTCAGCATTTTAACCAGATAACAAATTGAGAATAAAGAGAATCAATCTGAATGTTCAATTCATTGTGTCGACTATGCAATAGACAGATGATACTCCTATTCTAACAGGTGTAGCATGCTTCAGAATTACAAATGTAAATATGGTTGCAGAATGTGCAATTAAATGCTCCCCCTTGCCATTGTGCTTAACAAAGTAAATACCATTAACCTGGAGTTTTGAAATTTATTTTTGCTGGGCTTTGTTTGCTTTTTTGATGGTGTATTGCTTCCTGAATCTCACTCTTCAAAATGAATCACACTTAACACGATTCCAGCAAGTGAAATAATCATATCTGGCATTTTATACCTGTAGTAAAAATCCAACTTCAATGAAATATTGCTGCTAATCACAAACTTTATCAAAGTTAGCTTCAACATCTCATTCAATGCAG